>PNEQ01001305.1:19335-94789 GCA_003012365.1 Medauroidea extradentata
TGTTAAGTTATTTAATGTTATTGGAAATGTACGTTTGGAAATGAGTTCTGAAATTATTGTATAATTTTTCTTAACTTGCTATCATAATGACATCTTTGCACTATGAAATAATGTTACACAAAATTTAGTGGAATTAGAAGTATTTCTGTACAATTTTATTGATTTCATAGCTTCTGATGATATAATATTGGTTGTAAATCATGTAATGGGCTGCGTAGTTTCTTCAAAACCTCTAGGGGTTCATGCAACAATATTCTCAGACAATATGCTATTTTTGTTTGTAATTTTAATCTATTGTGAGATAGACAACTGGTATGTGTAACAAATGTATACATACAGTACTTCAAATTTTACATACTAAAGACTTAGTATGATGCATTAGCCAATCCCTTACAGAGTTATGAACGTAACCTGGATTAATGTTAGAGAGGTACAGGATTCTGTTTGTGGAAGGGAAGAGCTATTAGTAGCTGACTTTGCATTACTTTTTCAATATACTTAGAACAAATTGGAAAAAAAAATTGAGTTACTTTACTGTGAAAGTTAGATAATGAGAAAAATCTTTAATTTCTTTGGTTATTTAGAAACTGAAAATTACATTATCAAATAAAGCTATGCTTGGAACAAAATAAAATTTTTCTAAATTCACACTTCCCTTTTTCTCATTTTTGAAAAAAAATTTCTGAAAATAAGTATTTTTATTGTATTAACTAATTTTTTTTCTGACTAAACACATTCACTGCTGAAGCATTTGGCCTCTATATCTCCTTAGAACAGAAATTGCAGAAACTGAACAAAAGTTATCTATAATTACTAAATTTTAGCTTCTAATACTTTTTTCAGCACCAGAGGTTACTAGATGTATAGCCACTTTGAAGAACTAGCCATATTAATTTTAGAAGATACGTAGTGACTGCATAGGGTTCAAGTTCAATGGTCATGATTATCAGCTGTGAATATAAGAGAAGGTAGACAGCTGTCCCCTTGCCTTCTCCCACTCACCTTTGCCTCCTCTTGCCATATACCCATGGCCGTGTTTGTGCCATGGAAGCTAATGGATGGACTATGAAGTGAACCATCCAGTAGTTACCCATTTACATTCTTAGGTGGAAATGGTAAAGTAAAATGGGCAGTTTGTATGACAAACGGTTTGTGACGACAGTTGAACTTGTAATGTGTTCGGTTTTGAAGGTGGTGTGCTACATTTATCAGAGAAGAAAGTTTACCCTAGGAAAACTTATTTTTTCAGGTGATTGTAACAAGTAATTGTCTGCAGTGTACAAGTAAATGTGACCATACGAAGTAATCTTTAGGTATGGTATTGTGGAATACTTAAAGTCGATAGGATATGGCGGCTCCAAATTTTTTATTGGTGTTTATTGGAAGGTTAGTATACTACTGTTATTTAATTGTAACCAGCCTGGATCAAAATTTATTGCTTATGTATTTTATTGCAATTTTGCGTATGTATATTGATTAGTTAGCTTCTTTAGATAAATGGACAATACTTAATAGGTTAACATGTGAAGAATGTCATATAATAAATACATATCTTAAAATATCTGTGTGTACGCTACTGTACTTACTTCCTCCTCTTATTCACATGAGTCCAGATCAGCAAGGGAGAGGCTTATTAGCCAAACTGCTCGAGTGTTGTTCAGCTTGCCACACTTCTTGGCAGCAGATTGCCTCAGAATGGCTCAACACTATTGCCTGTGAAGTGATAGCTATGATCGTTGCGGCATAATTACCAGTTCTCTTTTACGAAAAGTTGAATCGTTACTAGTATCCTGTCATTAGTGTAGCCCAACTATGTCCGTGTGTTGGGGTTCAATGTTAGAGTGATGGTGATGAAACACATTGGATGTGACTGTACGGGATTGCTTCTTGACAGCCAGTAACAGTTCAATGCTTTTGATTGTTACGGTCTGAACTGGAGGGGGTGAATGCCTTCAGTTTTTATTCCCTACTTAGGATGCTGTGTAACCGTCTTCATTGCTGTACTGACCCTGCTGTTTAAACCACAGTTTTATATTTGTTCATTATTTGAATGAATTATGCACATTCGGCATATTGATATTATGTATTTATGTTTTTAATGTTAAGTGAGGTCCATTTGTAATGTAAATGAAAGAGTACAATATACTGTGTTGTGTTTAACATTTATACTGTACTTCCATAAAAATCTATAGAATATTGCTTTTCAGATTTGAGTACAAATTGTGATGTAAGAGAAGTCCTGTCTGATACTCACCCGAGGTAGTAAACAAGTGAAGTGATATGAAGACTCTCGTATGGGCGTTAACAATAACATATTTATTTACAGAGCACGAAACAGCATTGTGGTTTTTAGTATTTTTCCTATCGAAACTTAATTTTTTGGAAAATGTGGTGTACAGTGTCAAGTGATAGCTTTTATGTTTATGTCTTTAATGCTGCCCATGCGTGTATGTAGGTAGGTGTGAGGTGGTTGTTCTGGGGGCGAGTGGACTCATAGAGGTAGTAGGCGAGAGATATGTCCTGCTAGCCACGTGTCTGCCCTTTTATAGTCGGCCGGTGTCCCTAGTTGCCTCTTAGAAGTTCAGTGTGTGTGGGTCTCCCGTAACTGGGTCATAACTTTAGGGGTGAATGTGTGTAGCTAATTTAGGGTGATACAGTAGAATCCCGTTGTAATGACCCCTCACGGTTTCCACCCTGCACCCCTAAAAGTCAAAATTTTAAGTTTTTCTCATTAAGTTTATAGTATTCAGTCATCTCTGGTGTAAAAATTACAGTTTTTAAATTAAACACAAATAATTTCAGTAGTCAAATGCTTTCATAAAAAATATTACGTACTATTCTACAAAGCAGTCTTCAGTCTCTCATCACAAGAAAAAAAAAACAGCATAAACACAGTGCGACATGCCCACTTCTATTGACTTAGTTTGGAAATATCATATGATTTATTATTGGAAAGTTTACTTAATATTTGATATTTTATTGCAAAGATTTTCAGTCTCGTTATAATTTGAAGTTTGAAAACTCAGTGTGCTGTGACGTGTGGTGGTGCTGCAGCGCTGCACACTTTGTCTGGTTGTGTAGGGTAGAGGAGTGTGCCCTGGCTTGTCTTGCGCTTGTTTTCAGCTGGCTGTGCGCACATGATCCATCCTTCTTGCGTGGGTAAAGCATACACAGACCACAACGGCTTATATTATTTACATGAAAGTATACTGCATCGATTTACTCTTGGTTTGTCTCACTCTTGTTTTCAACTGGCTGTGCACGTGTAATCCATCCTACTTACCTGGGCGAAGCATACACAGACCACAACAGCTTGTGTTATTTATGTGAAAGTATATTGCAATGATTTACAGCCTTTTCATTGCAGCAGTTGTGTCAATTTTTTTTGTTGCACATGAACTGCTGCAGCGTGTTGCCATTATAAGATTCATACGATACTGATAAAAATGTTTGTTAAAGAACAAATATTTCTTATAATGTCTATATTTTGCCAATTCGGAACGCAAGTTTGGAGCTACTCGAATGGGTTATAAACAAACTTTTCAAGGCGCTATCACATATAAAATAATGACTGAGTTACTCATCGCTGAAAGTCTTAGCCCTATAGAAAATCATATAAGAACTATTAAGCACAGTGAGTCAGTTTAATACTCTGCACCGCGGATAGAGGCAAAGTGGCTCTCTGCGAGCTGTCCGCATTTGCTGTTATCGCTCTGCTATTGAGTGAGCATAATCAAAAACCTTATCAGCCCACGTGTAGCATACACAGTGGCACTAGTTTGTATTTGTGTCATTGGCCATGTTTACGCTACAGCAACCTGCACAGCCACATGCCTCACGTGCCAAGTGATCAATAACACAGCGGAAGTTGTCAAAGTCAAGCCGAGCTCAATTCTAATGTGCACAACCTAACAACCTAATGTGAAGCTAGAGTAGAGGAAAGAAAGAGATAATGCAAGATTGTTTTCTTTTTTACTTCTTTTAAGGACTGAGTGTCATGCTGTTTTTTTTTTTTATGTATTGAGGGAAAACAGGAAACGCGTTTTCTCTTCAAACTCCTCCCCCCCCTGCACCCTTTTCCCCAATTCACCTGACCCAATGCCAGACACTGGAAAAAAATGATGACTGGGAGAGAGTGGGAAAGGAAAGGCAAACATGGGGCTCTGCAGGGTAATGCTCGTTGGACTCTGCTTTGCGGCCAGACAGGATACAAGTTGCACGTGACTAACTTATGGGTGCAGGTGGAGTGGCAGCTGCAGCTGCGACATACACTACTGTCCAGAGCTGAGAAGAAGACAAGGCTCAAGAATGTGGCTTGGGGTTGGCTACAAGCAGTCAGCTAAGAGGCCCCACTAACCACCCTGCCCGCTCTGCCTTGCCTTCTCTGCATCCTACAGTAGACAAGGCATTGCAGTTGATGGGGCGCGTGCACACAAACACAATCTGGCTTGAGGGTGAGGTTGGGGGAGTGAATGAGTATTGGCTGGCGTGGACAGTTAGGAGGGGTGTTATCTATTTTTAGCAGTGCATTTCGTTCAGCACAGTACTCGCCAAGGAAAATGCAACACAAATGAGCAACAATGGAACATACATATATATATATGTATATATACATATTTATTTTGCAGATTTTTCTTAAATGTTAGACTTTTTCAACTCGAATTTTTCACGGTACCTTAAAAAAGGGTTGCAATAACGGGATTATTGTAATAAAGGGAGTTGTAACAATGAGATTTTACTGTAGTCATCGGTACCCTTCACTGAATCTTGGGGTGATGGTATAGCGGCCAGTGTTAAAATTGTTCGCTCACAGGGTAGGTTGGTAGCAAAAACACTACTCTGGTTTTAAGTATATCTAACTGATCCCAACTGTGTCTTGTGTGAAATACGGTAGTCCTGGCTGGGGTGAGTGAGTTAGGCTGTGCCGGGTTCCTTGCAGGAAGAGAGAGAAGTAGGTAGTAGGTAAGGTGAAGTAACAGGGTGCTGTGGGGAAGGTTATCAATATGAGTTGGAGATGAGTTATTCAGTGTGTTTATTAGATCGACAAGAACCTAGAATGTTTGTTCGTGAGAAAGGGCAAAGCTTGAACAATAGTCTTGTCACGTGGAATGAAGGTACTCCTGAGCTGGCTTGAGTATGAAAAGTTCAAGGATATAGACTGAGAGAGGAAATGGATGTAGAAGCCATGGGAAAAGGGGGGGGGGGACAGAGTGTGTTGCCTAAGTGAACTGACCAGTAAGTCAGTGGTTGCAAGCATTTAAATAGTGCCTCCACAGGCAAGTGAGGAGGGAAGGCAGCTGCATGGCTGGGATGTGCATTACATGTTGGCATGCGAAGGAAATCACCATCACTGTAGGTGGCCTGGTTACTGCAGGTCCAAGTGCCATATTGAGAATTGCTCACGTACAAATTTCTGAATCTGCAGCTAGTGGGGTTCGAACAACCCTCAGACAGTGCAGCGATGGTTAATTGATACCCTCGTTAAGTGAGCTGGACATGCTGGGCCGCAGTACCAAGCAGAGGCAGAGGCCTTGAGATTATAGAAAGAGAACAATGATGTAATGGTTTGTCATCTTATGAATCGGGTTGATATTTTTTCAGATACAGGAGCCTGATCTTTTTATGCTATTTTAAGGGGTGCCAAAAACTTAATTCTTTACATGTGAGTTGTATTTGTAAATCAAAGTGTAGAAACATATTATAGATGTCTTTGTTTTTAATAAACAAACATATTGAAAACACATTTAACAGTTTCGCTTAAAAAAGAATACACGATATGCTACAGCATAGTTAAGTCACCAGTTCAGGATTCTCTTTAATAGTATGTAAGTGTAGGTATGTTGTACACGTTAATTACGTCAGCAAAGCCATCAAGAGATGGAAACAAAAGTTCAGAGAATCAAAATGAAAAGGAAATTGACAGCAGTGTGTTGGTAAGAAACTGTTCCCAACATTTGTCTAGAGTAAAAAAAGTTTGCTTGATGGGATTTCCAATTAGCAAAATTTCAGGAACCATTTGACTTTTCTCAAAATATGTAATACTATTTGTACAATGAAAATATGTAAAGACGGGAAAAGGCTGCTAGGCTACTAATTACTATAAAATGTAGATAGGAGTGTACAAGTACTTACAGAGCTGTACTGCACGTAGAGGAAAAAATAACAAACTTAAGGAAAACACACATTTTGCGCGGTTATGACGTTTAGCTGGCTAAGCCAGCTTCATCGGGCGGTGAGCGATAGTACACTGCAGTATGGCTGACTTTATGAAGATTGTAACCAGTACACCTAGCGGCCAGAGGGCGAACTAGAGTGGCGGGAAGTTTGAAAGTGGAAAGTAGATTATCTGATGTTTAGGCCTGGAGGTTGTCTGGATTTGGTGATACATATATTGGTGGGCCAGTTCCCAGCGTCTCAGTTCTGCATTATTATTGCTATTAGAGGGGGGTAGTGCCCTCACCACTCTACTATTTTTGTTAGCCTACTCTGCCCATGCCCCCTTTAAATTGAGTGTTGAGTTTTACTAGGTTGATGTATTTAAACATAAATATCTCCAAATCTCTTTCTTCGTAATCAGTTTCTATACATGTTTCGTACTTTTATTTAAGAGTGATCTGTGATATTTTCCTTTTGATAAATCAACCCTTAAATCAATGAAAACATATTGCTACTTACTTTCAGAGTTGTTCAGAAGCCTAAGTACTGAATTCCACACTTATATCTGTAAAAATGACATACTTCCCAAACAAATTTTCTTCCAGTATTGTTCCTCTTTAGGGGATGAATTTTAAAAAATGCTGATACAACTTTCACTAGACCCCTGATTTTACGAATACTCACGGTTCATCTCATCGCATTCGTAACATTGCTACCTTCGTAAAATCAATAGTGGCTTATTTTGCCCACCCCCCTCCCCTCCCGACTTTAACGTAAAATTTTAAAATTGAATTTTTTCTGCAATGCGCCAATTTCCATCTTTCTAACTTCAAAGTTACGAACTTCCGTACAAACTTCCATCCCCTATTTAACCCTCTTAGTGGAAGTCTTTTCAAAACTCCTTACTTAAGGCTCACCTATGTTATAGAAATAACTCCTCGGCCAATTTTCATGCATCCAGACCCACCAGTTTAATCTGTGCGTTGTCTGTCAGTCTGTGTTAAGGAGGATAGAGCATGAAAGCTGTGAGTTACCATGTTTTCGTCAAATGTTTTTCCTCTCTCACGATCGAAAATCGAGGCTTGACAATCCGTAGATGATATTTTTGTACACTTTCTCACCTTATTTCATAGTCAGAGACTTCATTTTTCGAGCTCTGGCGGCAGAAAGTAAAAAATATATGTATTTTTTC
Organism: Medauroidea extradentata; assembly: GCA_003012365.1. Taxonomy (NCBI): domain Eukaryota; kingdom Metazoa; phylum Arthropoda; class Insecta; order Phasmatodea; family Phasmatidae; genus Medauroidea; species Medauroidea extradentata. The sequence goes on from PNEQ01001305.1 coordinate 26,684, forward strand.
CTGTCTGCAGTCATTGCTCAAAAAAATAAGAAAGTTTGTGCCTATGTAATAGTGTAAGAAGGTGTACAAAAGTATCATCAACTTGATTGTTGAGCCTTGATTTTTGTTAATTAGTGAGAAAAAAACGTTTGACGAAAGTTGTGAAAATTCACTTCGTTGGCGCTCAGTCATCCTTAAGAGTTTTGTTAAGTAGATGGAAAATTGAAATCTGTCAGTTGACTCAGTGTCTTTGAATCTCAAGCAATGACTTTCAAAAGTAAACTGTTCTTTTCTTTCTTGCATGGGAAATAATAAAATTACTAAAATGCAATACCACCAATGAAGATTTTCTTTATGCGCTGGTGGTATTTTTTTTTTTTGTACACCCAGAATTTTTTCTGTAAAGTGAGAATAGCAGCTGTAAATGTACAATAAATTTAAATCAACACAAATGTTAATTGGCTTCTATGTATTGTGTTCCTGTTCTTATGAATGATGAATGACATTCTCTTTGGATGTACAGTTCATAGAAGAATATTCATGCTATGCACAAGTTTTGTTCTTTTGAAATTCTCGTTATAATATTGTGGAAAGCTGATGAGCATTAGATTGTCTTGTATTTGAAGGTGGCAGTGGTTTTGGATTTGGTGTGTACTGTAATTACAAAGTTAAAATATCTAACATAAGGATGTTGTAGACGCAAATTTTGTACCTGATCTTGTACGATTGACAGTGAAATGTGTTTGAAAAATCTGCAGGATGGAATGTGCAAGTTCCTGTTTTGACACATTGTAAGAATGTAAGATTTATTTAAGCTGTTTTGTAGTATGTGTTATAATGATATATTTAAAGGTCATTTTCATTGTGGAATCACTGCGTATGTATGTGTGTATTAGTAGAGCTAGCTACATTTTTATGAGTCAGCCAGTTTTGGTAAGGTCAGTGATAGTACTGCACTGTAATTATCCAGGAATAACAACTTTATAAGTTACACCAATTTGTGTTACAGGTATTATTGCATCTGTCAGATTTTTTAAAATAGTGTTTCACAAAACAAACTGCCAAAATAAACAGCATAACAATACTGCAAAGTTCATTATTGGTTTTTAAACCAACAGAATTAATTTTGGTAGTAATTCAACTGTGTACCATACTACTATAACTTTCAGTAAGGTTTGGTATGCTTGCCTTGTACATAAATGCCATATTTGTTTGTTATTTTGGAAGAAAAATATATTTTTTCGTTGGAAAATAATACACTACACTAAAAGCCAATGATTTTTGATATTTTAAATACATTTTTTTATTGCAGCGTTTTGTGAGTTTGTTGCGAGTATGGATTGATCTGAATTTTTTCACATTCAAACTTTAGTTTTGAGAACTAGACTGTAAAAATATTTTTAATAAATCAGTACTAATAGAACAAACTGTATATTTAAGAAAAAAGTATATTTAGCATAGATTGATGTTCCTGCTAAAATTTCATTACAGATGATAAAATTGCTTGGGAAATATTTTATATTTTCCATAAATAGTTGATTGCAAAAGGATTTTTGTTGCTGTGTTGCATGCATATTAAAATTAAATTTTGCACGACAGTTTTCTAGATACCTTATCCCACCTAATTTTACTGTGGTATGTTTTGTCAGTGTTTATTTCCATTTGTACTGTAATTAGAATGCACTTTACATTTGCTACGGCTCCACAATTTTATTTACAATGGTTTACGTTGTGGTACTAAATGTTTAGTCATGTTTGCATATCATAACTTGCATGTTCATGTGTGTCACCTAATTTCTAAAGTGTATTGTAGAATAAATCACTCCTTCCAAATAAATTTTCAAAGCATGCCTGGCAAGTTATAACTAAGTTTTGGTATAAATTTAAATAAATATTGCATTTTATAATAAGTGTATTTTTTTTATTATTCCCCGTCCCCCTCCTCCGTACTTGTTTCAATGATGAAACGTTCATTGTCAGACTCATATTATCACAAACAGTTAGCCGTCACCATCTTCTTTTACACTAGTCTTTTGTCACATTTTTTGATGATGGCTTGGTGCCAAATTCAAACAAAACATGTATGAACAAACATCATACCCACTACGTACACCATAACACAAAATTACGCTACGTACAGCCCGACCAGAACTATTTATCTTAAAAAGTTTGTTAATTCGTGAATATACCGTGACAGTACAGTATTTGTTACTTATTAGTACTTAGTGTTCACTAACAATTGTGACAATACTGTTGCATTGTATGGTTAGACTGCTCGCCTCCTGTCGAGGTAATCTGGTTTTAGTTCCATAGTTTGTTTGACACTTCGAAAATGTAGTGGATATGAACCCCCCCCCCCCCCTCACAATCAATTTTTAGAGGGGGGAGGATCTCCCATTTCCCCTGACACTACAGTCCATCACTACTCCTTCTTTTCATCCCTTACTATCAAATCCTCAGTGTGACTGGGCAACAACAAATCTTTCAAGTAGAGCTAATCTCACCCTGGCATTGTCGTCTCATCCATGGTGACCCTACCTAAGGTGCCTTGTAGATAGATTTTCATTTCACCCTTTTTTCCTTCTTGTTGTGTTTAAAGCGTTTGGAAAAAATTCATAAGTTTGTGCACTGCATCCATAAAGTAGCACTTCAGCTACATCCCGTGTACACTGTGCTGAACAAAAAAAAAGTACCTTGCAACACTTATATGAAAATTTTATTTAATTAATTAAACAATTAAAGCTATTGGTGCAACGATTATGCAGTAGTGACAAATATGCGATAAAACACTGTACTTCAATCTCTGTTGTCGACATATAGTTAGTCTTGTGACTTGTGTAGAACAACCAATGCTTCTTTTTACGTAGCTTGTAGGGACTTAGCATCAAAAATTAGGACATGTTCTGTTTTGTATACTTGTATGAGATTCTATTTGCATGAGAAATTCTTGTATGAGATTAATGCAAAAGTGCTGTCTTGTATGAGTTTTTTGTGTATTTTGTGTCATGTAAAAGGTGCTTAAGTGTAGGTAATGTGCTGTGTCATCATAATGTAAAACAAACTTAGCCATTGTCTTTCATGCATTGTTCCTTCTGAACTGGAGAGAAAATGAGTTTGTGAATTAGTGACGTGAATGTTATTTTCTGACATTATTTAAATTGTCTGTTTCTGAGTCTTATTTTTACAGGTGTGTGTGGTGAAGTACTAATTGTAGTTCAGACTTAAGGCCTATGTAGTTTTAAGGTAAACATTTTGGATAATGTATTACTGTTTTATGCCCAAATTATCATGACTAAATCGTATCTTTTTCCTAGCTTTGTTAAATTCTCTTAAGCTATCAATTTTAACCGTATCAGTAAAATAATTTGGGCTGAAATGTTTTTCAATAATAATTGTGTGATTTATTGTACTGGGGTAATGTCCAAAAGATATAAGCAACTGTCCATGAATGTGTAGCATATTATGTGCATTACAGTTTGTTTTTCATATTGGAAGTGTGAAATGAGGCCAAGATTCTATATTTTTTTCTCTGTAAAACTGAAGATCAATTAGTGAATAAATAGTTTCAGAATTTAGTTTGACCTTTAATGATATTTAAGCCATATTTGTGTAGTGACAGTAAACTTTATTCAAGTTGTGCTGATTATGGGGATGGTCTCCTAGTCCCTTGGCTGACTTACTTCATGCATTTGACACTTGGATACAGTGATTTTGCGTGCGTCTAAAGTCTGGCTCCTACCACCAATCTCAGCCTTAACCAGTAGCCACAACGTTCTAGCTGCTACTACACCCAACCTGCTGTCGAGGGTACACTGTGACTTTCAACCAGAATGCTAGTTGTTGTGGTTGCTGCGATCATCAAGCAGGAGAGTAATGCATATCTCTAAAAGATCCTTTATTGTAGAGAACATGAGAAGTTAGTGTTGCCTTCTAGAGCAGTCTGTAATAGAACTGTCCTTGACTTAGTGAGTGACTACTGGGTAAACCAACAAGGAAGAACTCTACACTCTAGCACCGTGAGTCTTTCTTTAATACAGTAGACCCCCGAGCTTACGAGGTATTGTGCTGCCTGATAATAACCTTGTAAAATCGAGGACTCGTAAAATGGGGATTAGGCCTCAATTGGTGTCTGTCCGAGAATAACTTCGTGAAATCACTGCCTCATAAAGTTGAGGACTTGTATGGTCGGGGTTCTACTGTTAGTAGGGAAAGGAAGGTGTCACGTGTCTTTTATTGGATATCAGAAGGTTGGTGCACAGGATGATTTCATTAAAAGAGAAAGGTGAATTAGTTCAGTTAAGTAGGATATTTATATTCATGAACACATATTACAGCCTTTGTTAGTGCACAATGAATATAACATTTTCTTTGGCACATGGTCTACAATCAGAGTTTGAGTCAGTCACAGCCTGATGACATACACTACACTGGAGTCTCAATTTGAGATAGGACAATGAAGATACAAAAAGATACAATAACAATATAAATTACCACATGGCATACTCTGATGAATACAACTTAAAATAGCACTTCAAGCCGTTCAGATACTAGACAATAATTAAGGTCTTGCTCATGGCAGTGATTGTGTGGTGATCATCTCTTTTATCCCAAGAGGTTTACAGTATTCTGCAGCCTCTTTCAGCGACGTGGCTCTGCAGCCGTTAAACAATACTTGACTAACAATGTGAACCACAGGTCAATAACAAATTTTAGATTACCGTTACGTGCACTGTGATCTAATTCCGGTGACAATTTATTGTATTCCATAACTTTCAATAGCTTATTACGAGACTTGGAAGTGGATGATTACACTTTAGAACTAGCACGTGCATAGAGACCAGAAGTATTGGGCATACTGGTTTCAAGGGCACGTACATTAGGTTTTTCATACTAAATAAGGTTTAAGCCCAAACACGGATGCGCAAGCTGGACTTTACCACTGAGTCGTCCTGGCTAGGGTGGTAGGTTGAGGTATAGACAAGATCGGGCTTTGGTTCCATTCTCAGGAAGCAGCCCTAGAAGGTTAATTGGTGTGGACTTCGGCTCTTGGCTCAGAAAGCAACCGTTTCTGAGATGGCAACCCCTGAACGGCGAGCCCCTGATGACTCAGGGGGCAGGCAAGCGGTGGACCGGTTTTGTTGGCTACTGTGCAGTGACGTCACGTGGCAGTCAGTGCGTGTGCGCTTTCTACATCCCCTCTCGTTCTATCCATGCCCTTCCCTCCTTGCTTTTACACAAATATTTTACATAAACAATTGCAAAACTTACGGTTATTTCTGATACAAGAAAAGTTATTGATATAGGCGGTTCGGAATAAAGTGAGCATTAAAAAAAGCCCTGTTAAATTTATCTTTGGAGCCAATTTGTATCTTTCTGCACGTAACGACTGGAAATGTCTTACCTCTCTGGACACGTCACTTAATGCATGCGCGTTTAAGATAAATTGTGCAGTCGATAGGAACCTATATAGTTTAACAAAAAACGTTTATTAATTGTGTGAAACATTTCTATGTCAAATTTAGTTCGTTTTATTTCAGTATTGTTGTATTTTAGTAGGAAAATACACGGAACTACTTACTGCAATACGCTGCCAACCATACAGGCATTAAGGTAACTATTGTTAACATTGAATTATATGCATTAACGGCTAGTGATTTTTTTCCATGGTTAAAACTTTTGTGCTCACTTTATTCCGAACAACCTATAGTAAATTTAGTAACAATCATACTGTATGTGTTAAATATTTAAGTGATGTAATGTTAGGCGGTGTTGATCACCCAAGCGGTTTTAAAAACTATTAAGCGCCGCGCCTGGTACTTAAATGTCAGATTTTCCTTAAATCAAGTAATGCTGTACAATACTTAGAAATTAAAATTTTTAAAGTCTGCTGTAATATACACGACAAAACATATTTAATGTACAATTACATTTACAGTTTTATAATGCCAGAAATTTGCACTGATAGAAGACTTTTGATTATATTTACTACACAAAAAAATTAATTTGGAATTAATACGCTTGGAAAAACACTTCATTTGCCATAACATTTTTTTTTATAAATAAATATATGAGCCACTGCGAAGTACTGTAACTTTATCAAAAGTTATTTTTGTGTAGCGTGTAAAGTAATATATAACCAAATATTGCATTATTATTAAATAGTTTAACGTAATCTTTTAGGTTGGGTTAGTTTTATCTTTTCTAAAATCATCTTTATGTTGGGGGATAAAATCGTAGCATACTCACATAAATATGAACATTGAACCATGTAAAACTTATTATTTTGTAGCTAAAAACCTAGTTTCTTGTGTATTTTGGTTATTAATTTGTAGTGTGGTGTATTTTTTGTGTAATGATGTAAATATGTATTCAACAACTTTCTAATATTTTCATCCAGTATAGCTGGGCCTAAACAGGTACGAAAAACGGTAAGTTGTATATGTAACGCTGTGTGTCTTTGTGTTGCTAAACCTGTTTTAATTACTTCATTTTATCAATAACCATAAACAGGAATGCCGGTGTTGGGGTATTTGTTGAAGGGAAAACAAAATTTACTAAAAATAATTTGTTTTAAATATCTGTGGACATTGAAGCGAAAACCTAAATTTAATTTTATTGTGTTAAATGGACGTAGAAATTATCAACGACACTTCTAGAAGGGGCAGAGTTGTCCGGATGCAAAGCTAAAAAGAAGAGGCATCAAAGGAAAGTGTTTATATATATATATTTTTTGTATGATTTAGTTAACCCCTGGTCAAAACAATTTGCAAATGCCGTCTTGTATCATCATACAGAGATTAAGATGCTTTACTGCTGAGGATTGATTCACATTTAAAAATTTCTAAAAATGATTGCAATTAGATTACACATAAATGGGGGGGGATCTCAAAGTTATGGAATACTGAGTGATTGTAAGTGAACGTGCAATGGATGAGTTCATTAATATAAGAGTACATCTTCTGAGAAATTTACGTGTCACATTTTCTATTTACATGTCCTTTTCTGCCTTGAGTAAAATTTCTATATCAGAGTTATTTGTATTTTTAAGTCGGTAAACAAATTTTCCAGATAATCAACTGGTGAGTTTGATAAATTGTGAGAGGGTTTTGGTAAAGGGAAATGTTTTTTTTTGTCCAGCACCTAGAAACTGCGAGAACATAACATTTTTAGCTGTAAAGAAAATTTACGTTATTACTGTACAATTTAAACAAACACTGTCATTACGGCAAAGTTACTTCGCAATGGCTCATTTTCAAACAAACTATGCGTTGTGGTAGAGAAAGTGTTTTTTGAAGTGTATTTTAATTATGTGTCATGAATCACACTTCCCATTTATAAAACTATAACCATTACCAACAATTACAATATTGCTTGAAAATATTTTGATTTTATAACCTAGGAAATATGAACACCCTAAATAGACACTGAAAGAAAAATTTTTATTTCATTTAATACACAAAAAATATTATTTAAATGTATATTATGTCACCGCTCAGTTAGGTTAGAGAGGAAGTTGGCTGATTATTAAAATTGTGGACGGTGTAAGATGAAGCGTAGATGGTGCTGGATTGTGAAATGGGCGCCACCTAGCAGTTTGCCCGGCTAGGACGGTGTGTGGTCGATTCAGGGCGTGGTTTGTTCGGCTGGCTGTCCTCTCCTTCCTGCAGTGGTGGATGATGCTGTGGTTGGTAGCTACAACATGGAAGCACTCAGAGAAATCTAGCTAACTCACCACGTGGGTTCTTCGGGTCACCCACACAACCCCTTGCCCTAGGACTAGAATGATAGTCAGCTCTGACACGTTACTAAATAATTAACAACAGACTTACTTGAGTAGCTGTGTTTTATTTGCAAACACACAGGTAGCACGTTACAGTGGTCACCACGTGGTCACGCACACAATGAAAAATACACTTGCTCTCTCTCGGTTAAACGGCTTTTCTTTTAAGTCGGCTCGCAGGCCGGTTCAATTTAAATTAGCACACACTAAAGATGAGTCTCTGCAGTAGAGTCCTGTTACACTATGTCGGAGGCGGTCGACTGCCGTAAATGTAGATTCCTAGGCCCGGACGCGCAGGCGGAGAAATTAAGTTGAAGAGCATAGGCGTTAAGCGCACGAGCTAAAAACACGAGGTAAACGAAGAGGGCGAAAAAAGATGATTAGAATATAAATTACTATTGCAGCTACTATCAGTGAAAACAAAGTTGAGAGCCCTCTCCGGGACGCACGTCCTACCTTGTGGCCGACTTACGATGAACTGGGCTGCCAAGATGGCGTCGTGCGTGCTCCTAGCCGGCAAGTACGTTAAAGTACAGTTACAATAGTGATAATGAAATTTAGGTGAATACAAGTACAAGTTAAGTGGCGGTGAGACATATAAAAAATAATAAGAATTACTCGTGATGACAAATTACTTTTAACATTCCTTTAAAATTAACATACAACAAAACACTGACCCTGAAATGTGTGACCACATGGCTGAATAAAACTAAACAAGATTTAATTTTAAAATGGCTCGTGTTGAAGGCAGGTTCATTGCTGGCCGTAGCTCAGTCCTCAGTTTGTTTATTTTAGTTTCTGATTACGTTAATAAGTACTTTATGATAAGCGGTGAAGTTGGTGGTGGTGGGGTGTTGTGACGTCACGTGGAGGCGGCAATTCAAAAACACACACGTGTCGCTGGCACACGACCTCGCACTAACCGGCACTGTTGGAGTTTTGGTAAGGGGATGGGGGTGGTCCGGAGCACACCGAGGAACCCTGTCACACGGTCAGGACGGGCTTAAATTCCCAGGCCTAGGGCTTGGGACGACGTCAAGCATCTGATATTGCCACACAGTCAACCTGTGTCTCATATATTGCAGTTTATTACTTCGTGGAGAACTACTCTTGGCATCAAAATTGCTCAATGAACCTCCAAGTGTTTTCGAAGAAGACATTTCAGACGTAGACATAAGAACTGAAAATCTTATATTGTTTAAACATGCTATAAGATAAAGGTTTGGGATGTGTTACTGGATATGTTGCACATCACTTTAGATAATGTGTGTCCAAAATTGGGCTCTGTGTATCTGACATTAAATAAAATAATCGCATTGCTTACAGTTAATGGATGGGTTGGTTTGTCCAGAAAAATATTTCCTCTAAAATATTTTAGTTGCAGAGAAATGTTTTAATGAATTTCATGGAGAGATTTCTACAAAAATTATACTATATTTTAACTGCTCACGAACATAAATCTAAATGAAATTGTAAACACACTAACACAAAGCTTCTAGACATTGTCCATTGTTTTGTTAGGATTAGAACTTAAGTAAGTGTAAAGTATTTTAATGTGAAAAACCAAGATGACTGTATTGGTATTTAAAGTGCGTCATTTATTTTCAAGACAAAAGTTTTATGCTTGCTTATTTCTATGTAATTTCGTAATTGTTGGTGGTGCTTAAAGTTTTTAGATTACTTTAAAGTGTAATTCTTGATGTATTAATTGACATTGTCCCAAGCCCTAGGCCTGGGAAGTTAAGCCCGTCCTGACCATGTGACAGGGTTTCCTCGGTGTGCTCCGGACCCCCCCCCCCCTTTCAATAAAAAACTTCAACAGTGCCGGTTAGTGTGGGGTCGTGTGCCAGCGACACGTGTCTGTGTTTGAATTGCCGCCTCAACGTGACGTCACAACACCCCACCACCACCAACTTCACCGATTATCATAAAGTACTTATTAACGTAATCAGAAACTAAAATAAACAAACTGAGGACTGAGCTACGGCCAGCAATGAACCTGCCTTCAGCACGAGCCATTTTAATATTAAGTCTTGTTTAGTTTCATTCAGCCATGTGGTCACACATTTCAGGGTCAGTGTTTTGTTGTATGTTAATTTTAAAGGAATGTTAATTAAGTAAGATGTCATCACCAGTAATTTTTATTATTTTTTATATGTCTCACCGCCACTTAACTTGTACTTGTATTCACCTAAATTTCATTATCACTATTGTAACGGTACTTAAACGTACTTGCCGGCTAGGAGCACGCACGACGCCATCTTGGCAGCCCAGTTCATCGTAAGTCGGCCACAAGGTAGGACGTGCGTCCCGGAGAGGGCTCTCAACTTTGAGTTCACTGATAGTAGCTGCAATAGTAATTTATATTCTAATCATCTTTTTTCGCCCCCTTCGTTTACCTCGTGTTTTTAGCTCGTGCGCTTAACGCCTATGCTCTTCAACTTAATTTCTCCGCCTGCGCGTCCGGGCCGAGGAATCTACATTTATGGCAGTCGACCGCCTCCGACATAGTGTAACAGGACTCTACTGCAGGGACTCACCTTTAGTGTGTGCTAATTTAAATTGAACCGGCCCGCGCACCTACATAAAAGCCATTTAACCGAGAGAGAGCAAGTGTATTTTTCATTGTGTGCGTGACCACGTGGCGACCACTGTAACATGCTACCTGTGTGTTTGCAAATAAAACACCGCTAATCAAGTAAGTCTGTTGTTAATTATTTAGTAACGTGTCAGAGCTGACTATCATTCTAGTCCTAGGGCAAGGGGTTATGTGGGTGACCCGAAGAACCCACGTGGTGAGTTAGCTAGATTTCTCTGAGTGCTTCCATGTTGTAGCTACCAACCACAGCATCATCCACCACTGCAGGAAGGAGAGGACAGCCAGCCGAACAAACCACGCCCTGAATCGACCACACACCGTCCTAGCCGGGCAAACTGCTAGGTGGCGCCTATTTCGCAATCAAGCACCATCTCCGCTTCATCTTACACTGTCCACAATTTTAATAATCAGCCAACTTTCTCTCCAACCTAACTGAGCGGTGACAAATGGCGCCCAACGCTTTGGCGGGATTTTAAGCCAAAAATCTTGCTGCAATGAGGGCCACAGCACGCGGAGAGACAAAGCTGCGCCACGTGGTTGGGACTTCCGGGCAGCCATTTTCCTTACCGGCCGCACCTGTGACGTCAGCGCGCCCCCCTCCAGCCAGTATCGATCGGCCACGCGCCAGCCAGCCAGCCGGCCGGGCAACAACAACTCGCTGTGACGTCAGACACCACCTGCCGGCCACGCACGTGTGCGCTAACACGAGGTACGTAACAACTGACGATGTGGTGTGACTGTTGCTTGCGACCACGTGCTACGGACTTGATGTGCGACGTGGATCCCGCACAGTGTCGTCAATGCACGCCTACAAAGCGTGCTGCCCCACGTGTGAAATAGAGACCCTACTGGACTTGTTTACCCAAGGTCAAATCAAGTGCGACTCCCCCATGTGCGACGCACTGGGGAAAGAAACGGCCACGTGCGTGTCATGTAACATCAGACGCCACCACCGGTGTGTGAATGCCCAAGAACTGACGACGTTCGCGGAAGGAGTTTTTGCGTGTGGTAGGTGTGTCAACCAGAGTCACCGCCGCCGGGAAACGGTTTCGCGCCGAATGCGACGCCCGTGCGCACCACGTGGTCGGGTCGGTCCGACGCGACACCAGAATGGGCCACGGGATTGCACTGCAGTCACGTGCAAATGGTTCCAGGACTCTCGTCATCTTTGCCCAACGCGTCAACCAAGCCCGTCGCGCCGGTTCCCTATGTACAAGTGCCAGAGTACACTGGACACCCATGTGAGGACTTTGAACAGTTTGTGTTTCAGTGCGAACGTCTGTCTAGGTACCGAGTGCCACTAGAGGATTGGGTAGAACGTGTGGCCGAGAACTTGCGTGGTGCAGCAGAAGAGTGGTGGAGCCTGTGGGGCCGCTGCGACACGACGTGGACGGAGCTAGTGGTAGCCCTATGTCACAGATTCAGCGCCGCCGAGGCCATCGCCAGCTGTCAGCCACAGTTCTACGGAGAACGGCAGCAGGACCTGGGTAGCACGGAAAAGTTCGTAGCACAACAGTTACAGCTCTTCAGGAGAATAAACCCAGGTGTACCACCCGAGGCAGCACTGAGTCACATCACCACCAAGTTACGTCCTGAAATCCAGCCGTTCTTGTCACCAGTGAGCAGAGAAAGTGTCGAGGGCAAGGTCAGGAGAGTCGTCGTCGCAGAACCGGCCGTCAACCAGCTGACCAAGCCCCCCGCAGCAGTGGCAGGGCAGACGCCGGACCACCACCACATGCACGCCGGGTGGAGGACCGGCTTCCACCGCGCCGTCATGGGGCAGAGCCCCTTATATCAGCTTCACCCTGTCGGGCGATTGAGGCCCCGCCAGACGACAACCACCAACAGCGGGAGAGGTCGACGCGGCCACCCCAGTGCCACACGTGCCCTATACCGACGTTTCACTGGCACGTCGACTGTCCTGTGAGGGGACGATGCCAACCGCTGGTGGGAAACGCGGAGTAGGGGGAGACCTACCTGACGTCGGCCTCCCCGAATTCGCTGAAACCTACTACCCGACCTTGACGGACCAACGCTCCTACCTGGGGACCATCACGACCAGCGTTGACGAGCAACTCTGCATCCCCGTGGAGGTAAATCGGCGACCTGCAGCGGCCGTGTTGGACACCGCGGCGAGCCACACCTTCGTGAGCCCGGGCTTCATCGACCCGGAGGACATCTGGCCTCGGGTCGGAACCATCCAGTTGGCGACGCACACCAGCACGGGTAGGACCTTGGGCACCACCGTCCTTGCCGTTACAGTCAGGGACCTGACCTCGCACACCGAGGCCCTGGTGGTGGAGGGACTACGTGACCAGGTCATCCTAGGTCAACTTTGGCTGCGGGAACAGGAGGCCGTCATCGAGGTGGCTCACCGCCGCCTCCACGTCGGGGCAGGAGAGAGACGCACGGTGTACGCCGTCAAACAACCGCCCAACCCAGCACAGAACCAGGTTAGCTTGGCCGAATTCCAACACGAGGTCCCGCAGGAGTTCCAACAGGCGGTTCAACGGATCCTGACGGAGCGAGCCGAGGTCTTCGCCTTCTCAGACCTACTACAAGCGACCACCGCCGCAGAACACCCCATCCCAACACCGGATGCAAACCCGGTCTACACAGGACCACGAGGTTACGGTCTTCAGGAGCATCGCACGATACGAGAGCAAGTAGAAGAGATGTTGCGAGATGGGGTCATCGAACCCTCGGACAGCCACTACAACGCCCGGATCGTCCTAGTGCCGAAGAAGGACGGATCCTTGAAGTTCTGCACAGATTTTCGCCCCTTGAACGCTGTGACGCAGAGTGCCTCACCTCCCCAGTTGAGCGTCGACGAGGCCTTGGCCAGCCTGGGTGCCGCCAGCATCTTCTCCGTCTTAGACCTCAAGTCCGGGTATTGGCAGGTGCCAATACGCCCAGAGGACCGCGAGAAGACCGCCTTCACGACGCTGTTTCCGATTCCGAGCCATGCCTTTCGGCCTCAAGTGTGCCCCAGCGACATTCCAGCAGTTGCTGACCTGGGTGCTCGAAGGCTACATTGGCGAGTTCGTGACGGCCTACCTCGACGATGTGATTGTGTGGTCGGGTTCGTGGGAGGAGCATTTACGACACCTGGAGCTGGTATTAGAACGCTACGCCGTTCACCACCTGGTGGTGGCACTGCAGAAATGTCACATCGGCAAAACTACCGTCGACTTCCTGGGACATGTCGTCCATGCCGACGGAAACTCAGCACACCCAGAACAACTGCAGAAGGTCGCCGACAGCACGTTTCCCACCACCCGGAAACAGATGCAGAGGTTCATTGGCTTGGCCAACTGGCCACAGAACTACATACCCAACTTCGCCACAATCGCCGCACCACTGACGGATTTGCTGTCCACGCGGCGGAAATACAAGTGGAACCCGAGAGCGCAGAACGCCTTCGACCAACTCAAGGCGCAGTTCACCAGGTGTCACTTCCTAGCCAGAGTCGACCCAGAACGATGTCTGTACATGCAGACAGACGCCAGCGCTGTCGGCGTGGGAGTTGTCCTCTACCAACTGAACAACGCCGGCGGACGCGTCGTAATCAGCTACGGCAGTGCCAAGTTCGGCGAGGCCGAACGGAGGTACCACAGCAACGAGCAGGAGTGCCTCGCCGTCGTCTGGGCCTTGAAAAGCTACCGCCACCACCTGGAGGGCTGCCCATTCACACTCAGGACCGACAACAAGTGCCTCACGTGGTTGGACACCATGCAGGGCCGACGGGTGAAGCTCATCCGTTGGGCCCTACTGCTGCAATCGTTCGATTTCACCGTTGAGCACGTGTCTGGCGAAGCCAACGAACTTCCTGACTACCTGTCACGAGAACCGAACACTGAACACGTCATCACGGACGACGAGGACCTCGAATGCTTTTCCGCACCACCACGCGGTCAACCACGAGCAACAGCACAGGCCCAGGCGTCCTTGAATGCCATACAGCAGGTCCCGGAGCTGAACACCTTGCCCGATGTCAACACCAAGGTCCTGGAAACGCAGATGACGTCGGCCATCGCCCGGCAGCTGGTAAAGAGGTGCGCCGGAGGTGTGGCGGACAGTGTGCGTGTGCTGGACGGCGTGATTCAGACCAAGTCGTTGAATCCGAATGCGGAATGGAAGATGTACGTCCCGCCAGAAGCCAGAGAGCGTGTCCTAACCTTCGCCACAACCACACCCTCGCCGGACACCCAGGCGTATATCAGACGAGATGCAACGTCGCCGACCATTACCATTGGCCAGGGTTGAACGTAGATGTCCGCAACTACGTCCATCTGTGCCAGGAGTGTCAACAAAATAAGGCCAGGCGGAGTGACGGTGTCCAACAGCAGGTTCCACGCCTTCCCAGTGAGCTTTTCCAGACCATAGCCTTGGACCTAATGGGGCCGTATCCACGCACACCGCACGGGAAGCGCTATCTACTGGTCGTGACCGACTTGTTTTCCAGGTGGGTGGAGGCCTACCCCCTCTCCAACATGCGCAGCTCCAACCTCATCCAAACACTGACGAAAGAATTCTTTCCACGCTGGTGTTACCCCCGGGTGCTCCTCACGGACAACGGGACACAATTCACCGGAGGCCGTTGGCGGAAGTGGTGCAACACCATCAAAGTCAACCACCACACCACACCTGCCTACCATCCTTGTGCCAACCCCACTGAACGACGCAACCAGGAATTGAAGGTACAGCTGCGTCTTCGAGTGGGAACCAACATATCACGGACGCCCTATTCTGCCTACAATGCCGCTACAGGTCAGACCCCAGCCAACTTGGTCCAGGGACACAACTTACCACTGCCAGGTGAGCCACAGCCCGAACGTGACTTCGACGTTGCCCCCAGGGCCAGGCGTCGCGATGCTGACATCACCGCCGCTAGGGGACACCAGGCAGACTACGTCCAGAAAACCACAACCGCCACAACCCGACCACCACCGGCCCTGGACGTCGGCCAGGAGGTCTATATGCGGAACCACCTCCTGTCGTCAGGACCATGCAACTTCTACGCCGGATTCACGTCATGCTGGGTGGGATCCTGCGTGTTGCGACGCCAAGTCAGCGACATCACCTACATCGTGAGGGACGGTGCTGGAAAGTGTCGAAAAACGCATCGGGATGATCTGCGAGTCGCCACCATATCCATCGTTCCAGAGGACGGGGACAACGGGACGCCGCCCCCAGACGCCGGGGGCACGGGGCGAGGAAACGGGACCGGCAGGAGAAGTGGACAGTCCCCTTCAGCTGGACGACTTCTTCGCTCCGACCCCGGTGCGTGCAGGTGAGATGCCGCCCCCAGACGCCACCCCCGACCCGATCATCTCTGATCCGGACGACGAGACGCCATAGTCACCACCCACGGTCAGGGAGGTGTGGGGACCCTACACGCCCTTGGCCGACGCAGTCTTCACGGTCCAGGTGGAGGAACCGCTGGAGGAGGCGACCCGACGCCTGAGGCGGAGAAGACGGGCGCCGAGACGCCCGTCCACTGCGGAGCCAGACGAGACGAGCGTGGTGGATCCAGAGACTGACCCGCCACCACGTCCTGCGACGCCCGACACCGACGCCACCCCCAAACACCCGAGGTGTCGTGCCGACCCCGCCTGGTTCCAGCCCCGGCTGCCTAGGGGACCCCGAGTGCCGCCGATCACGCCCCCTACCATGGAAGCGACCAGGGAGGAGCCCCGACAAGAGCCATACAACCTGCGGCGACGGCCAAGGCCGCCCCACCGCCGGCGCGCCTCAGCTGGGCCAGCAGGAAGCAGTCCGGAGCCGCAGCCACAGCACTGACCGTAGAACCAGGTATGCCAGCAACCGCACCACAGTCAGGTCAAGGACGGGCTTCTCAGGGGGGATGGGGGGGGGGGGGCATTTGACGTCGTCCCAAGCCCTAGGCCTGGGAAGTTAAGCCCGCCCTGACCATGTGACAGGGTTTCCTCGGTGTGCTCCGGACCCCCCCCCCCTTTCAATAAAAAACTTCAACAGTGCCGGTTAGTGTGGGGTCGTGTGCCAGCGACACGTGTCTGTGTTTGAATTGCCGCCTCAACGTGACGTCACAACACCCCACCACCACCAACTTCACCGATTATCATAAAGTACTTATTAACATAATCAGAAACTAAAATAAACAAACTGAGGACTGAGCTACGGCCAGCAATGAATCAGCCTTCAGCACGAGCCATTTTAATATTAAGTCTTGTTTAGTTTTATTCAGCTACGTGGTCACACATTTCATGGTCAATGTTTTGTTGTATGTTAATTTTAAAGGAATGTTAATTAAGTAAGATGTCATCACCAGTAATTTTTATTATTTTTTATATGTCTCACCGCCACTTAACTTGTACTTGTATTCACCTAAATTTCATTATCTCTTTTGTAACGGTACTTTCACATACTTGCTGGCTAGGAGCATGCACGACGCCATCTTGGCAGCCCAGTTCATCGTAAGTCGGCCACGAGGTAGGACGTGCGTCCCAGAGAGGGCTCTCAACTTTGTTTTCACTGATAGTAGCTGCAATAGTAATTTATATTTCTAATCATCATTTTCGCCCTCTTCAGAAGTAAATTTAATTATGCACCTGCATATGATAAAAAATTGATATTGCATCATTTTATTTTAAAATAACTTAAGTTTCGTCCATATTTCACATAAATACAGTTTGTTTTTATTTCAGATTTGTTCGAAACAAAACAGGAAATAAAAGTAAAGGTAAACATCCTGTGAACAACCGTCCTCCTGCGTGCAAACGTTCAAACACCAACGAGTACGAGATATATAGTAAACATAGAGGGGCGGAAGCAGCTATTTCCAGGCCTTTCAGGTGAAGCCTATTTGAAATTGGTCGGCCAGTTTATTCAATAGTGAAAACATTGTCAGCTGATGCATGTTGTAATGTGGGTTATACGAGAATCGTGAGAAATATTTTGGGATATTGATCGTTGTGGTATTTGTTTGTCGAGTCCATTACAATTACACATGATTAATGTATCACTAGAGAACATTCGTACCCTCTCCAACATGAAATATGTATTAAATTGCTGCAGTCCACAACACATTGTGATGCCGATCTCAGTGTTTGGCTGCACACACTACAGCAATAAAATAAAAGCATACTACAACTACTATAAACTTTATTTATGCAGTTTAGATAAATTGTACTGTTACTTTATGGGTAGCTGCAATGAGACAGGATAAAAGGTAGGTACAGAACTTTTTGGTTTACAATCAACACAAATCAAAATTTACGAAACATAAAATTTAATGAATCGTGAAGAAATTCATTACTGGGAGGAGAAGGAAAATATATACTGCTTGATAGTATGGTATGGACTGGAATATGTTGCCAAAGAGAAGGATTAATATATGGAACTTGAGGTGCTGGAACGGTTAAAAGGTGCAAAGAGGGTAACGGGATGGGGAATAGTAGGTGAAGAAGGCAGCGGTATGATGGGGAGGATGAAGGGATACATAGGCCATCTGTAATGTTGAAGGAAATGGGATAGAGTACACTAAAAGACAGAAGATGAAATGAAAGTCTGGTCAGGATGTTCATACTTGTGACTAGAGAGGGAGGTTGGGGAGGGTTAAAATGCCACCTAGGTAAGGGAGGGTATGGGGGAGAGTAAACACCAGTGAGAAGGTTCAAGTGGAGTGGAAGAGAACGAATAGGTTAGACAGCCTATGCTTGTGAGGTCGGTGAGAGGAATATGTTACAGAATGATATGGTAACTGTTTTGGAAGGTTCAGGAGGGTTTTGGGAATGGTAGCCTAGAGAGGCAGGCAAGAATTGATCTCGCTACACGGCGACATACCAATTGTGAATATATATGTATTTGTATAATGTCGAGGCTCTTAAATAGGGCTAGGGTGGGTGGCTTAGTTGTTTACTGTTGATGTAGGTGACATGTTATATGCATGGTTCTTGTAGTAATATGAATATAGTATTTATTTTTATTAATTTGTATACATAGATGCAGGCTTACTTGCATATGTTCACACGTTTTATAATTAATTTACATTTACTAGTAGTCCTATAAACATAACCTTAACTTACAAAGTCTTACACAGTGTACTATACACAAAACTGAAGTAACAATAATTGAACAGAACTGAAATGCGTAATATGTATATTTTATGTCCGCATATGTTTACTTTAACGTTTTTAAAATTTATATATTTGGATTGTGAGCCAGTTACTCGCTACATGCACATTTTCGTCAATTCTTTTCATCCTGCATTTACGATTTATTCTCGTTCCTAAATTATTAAACGATAGAGAGAGGTATTTATATGCGTTACGTGCCACATAGACATACACAATGCATCGTAAGCTTTGTTTTTCTGTTAATATCGGCACACAAACATAATTATCCCTAACCTACACACTGCCACGCCCCTTTGTTTTGACGATGGAAAACATGGCCGACACAAGTTCAATTGGGCTACAGCCAGAAAGCGCTTCCGCCCCTCTATGTTTACTATATATCTCGTTGGCAAACACCCTCAGCCTAGTTGCAGCATGTTTGCAAACACCCTTGTAAACAGGAGCGCTAAAATGCTCTGTTCACAGGTACCGCTACCAATTCAACCGCTAAAATACGCCTATAGGCTCCTGAAAAACCGTTTAGACATCCAACGACTGAGTAGATTCGGTCTCGTAACAAGTACTACTGAGTTAAGATTATACCTACTACGTTTTCGTTAAACGTTACGCGTAGTTGTTATTTGTTGTAGGTTGACAGCACGGTCGTTTAAACGGAATTCGCCGAGGTACAGTGTTATAGTAAGTTTTGTTCTTATGTATTATTTGTTTGTCATATAGGGTTTTGGTATTTTTTGCAGGTAGCCTCCTATACATAATTTTTTTTTTTATTTAATTTGAGTAATATTCTTTGAAATATCCTAGTTCTAGATTGTAATCGGTAGCTATGTACACTGGCATTTCGCGAGAGAGAACAACGTGTAATGAATTGTGTCATGAGTTATGATGAATTTATCGTGTGTGTGAATCAATTCCTTGAACTATCAAATAAAATAAACGATGGGTGGACTTTTGCAGGCAAACAGGAAACTGTTGGGCACGGGTACATGGTCAAATGCTATACAAAAACACAGACAGAACTAACACCTGTAGTAGAAGCACTGGAGGAGTATTGTGGTGCAATATTTACTGATGAAAGTGTGGTGTTGGGGTGTTCACAGGAAAGAAAACTGACTTGGGAATATCATGTTTTGTACAATCCAAGCTATGCAGTTCCAGAACTCTTTTTCAATGTGTGGAAGGAGAATGGAGTGATGCTTACTTTGGATGAGATTTGGTCCAAAGTTCCATCTAGATTTAGTGGTAAACTTAATGAGAACAAGTGGGGCTTTATAACACAGCAGGAGCATCCAATTTGTAGGCGACCATTTTTCCATCTTCATCCTTGTCATACATCTGATATTCTATGTAATCTGCGTAGCAGCAGGAATCTAGTTGTTTCGTGGCTAAGCACCATTGGCCAAACTGTGGGTTTGAACATTGATATATGTTATGCATCCATTACGTGATCGTTTAATAGCCTAATTTTAATGACTGTTAATGGCCTAAGTTTATTGTACCTACTTAATTTGAGTATTTAATTTTGCTTATCTGTACCCCATGACTACTATGAATTTTGTGTTTAATTTCTTAGTGTGTTCATTTCTTGGTAAGCAATACTAAATTGATAATGTACCTATCATACATTATGTACGTATTGGCAAAAATGTGATTAAACATAATCTGCTCATCACTAAAATGTTTTCTTAGGCTCAAGCCTGAACTGTTTGCTAGGGTGCAAAAAGATACGTGCAATGTTCCAATTAAGTTGGTAAAGGCCCTTAGCTGGCTTTGTGACCTTCAATAATAAGTCAAGGTCACGTTAGTAGTAGGGCTGTTAGAATTCAAATGAAGGGTACAATCGTACCCTAGAACATTCCCTTTAGTGAATGGTACGTGTGATATCCCCTTTTTCCTTTTGCTGCAAACCTCAATATATGTCTGTTTTTATTATAAATGAGATTTTTTCATGTGTAAAGTGTGATCACATGGAAACCGTAGAAAGGTTTGACGAAATAGTGACCAAAACAGTTGCAAGTTTGTTTCGTGTTTTTTTAATGTGCCAGAAGATATTTGTTTATATTTTATAGGTGGAAATGGGGAGTTGAATTCTTACTTGTGATTGAGCTGCTGCTCGGTGGCAAGGTTATGCTCACCACATCCTTTTCCAGTCAATTCCTCTCTGTTACCATTCTTGCCAATGAGGCGTTTTCCCTCTCTTTCACCTCTTTCTAACCTTCTGTAAGTAGTTTCCTGCCATGATCTCCTTTTCCCCTGAAAATCTTTATGTACCTTGTTTTCCCACCATCATGCACCTCTTACCACCTTGTACATCCTTATCAGCAGCTCCACTTTCTTGCTTCTTGCAGTACTGTATGTGCTTTTCCAAAGTTCTTGCTGTTACGGATGGTCTGTTTTTTTTTTTTTGTATTTCTCTTTGTCCTCAGTTATTTGTAACCCACCTAGCTCTCCTGTCTCTGCACCTTCTCAATCTCTACCACTTTCCAGACAACTACCTAATATTTCAAAATGAGCCTTACCATCGTTGTGTACCTAGTTTTCTTTTCTGTCTGTGCCCCTCAAAACCCTCGCCAGCAGTGCTAAAACTCTTGTCCCTTTGCTGGTTATGATGTCGTCAACTGTTCCCCCCAACACACATCATCTTGAACAACGCTGAAGTAGCTTATTTATATTTATCTTTCCCTCCAATTGCTTGGCCTCTATCTGTATCTCTCATTGAGTATATTTATACAGTCGCCTGAAAATTACGAATGGGAAGTACAATTTCAGAAACCAATGTCTAGATAAACTGTTTACACCACAATGCGAAACTGCCGTTTTGTAAACCTCTGTTTTGGTTACGAGAAGTATGGGAAAACAATGTGAGTTAGTACTCTTACAAGATAGCCTACATTTAAAAACTTACTTAGGCCTTTAGATTGTATTTCCCTTCTGTTTAGCTGGAAAAAATATTGATTACAAATAATGAAGGTGATTTTATCATGTATATGTTTTTATATTTAAAAAACTTGGTCTATAATTGGTCATTATAGTATTTTCCTAGTTTTGCTATATATACTGCACATGAAACCTAACTTTCACCTCGAGATTTGAAGTCACGAACTAAGATCTCCCTCAACAATAAAACATGACTTGGAGCTGGTAACATTGCACTCAAACATTAGTTTTGAAAACCTATGTTTTCGAAACTTGACTTGCAGATAATGGTATAAATGTACTGTCTGCTGTATCTCCTTTCATAATGATTCTCACAATACGTATTTGCTTTGTTTATGGTTTTAATTCACTGTTCCAATTTATTTATGTCCTTAAGATGCCCTTCCTTTCCAACCAACTTGTACATTATACATGGTTATATCTTTGTGTGTGTGCGCGTGCCTGCATATACATAAATGTGCTGGTGTATAGGTGGAAAAGAGAGGTACGTAATCTAGTAGGCTTGTATTTTATTGTGATGGAAATAATGTTTTTGAACGGAAATGTAGTAAGGAGACACTGCAATTGTTGAACAGGCAGAAATAAACTGTGAGTAGGCAAAGTCTTCACCCATGTTTAAACTTCACAGAAAACAATATTGAAAAAAATGTGTGTGTGTAGTTTAACATCAAGAGCTGAGGCTTCTGTAGGCGTATTCGTGCCCAGTTGTGGCTGTTCTTAAATTCATAAATGCAACCTACAGTAGGCGCTTATGAATATAACTTGGATAGGGTCGGTCAGCCAAAATTTCAAGTTTTAGGTGTTTGAAATTCACTCTACGGAAGTTAACCTTTTTTTCGAAATTTTAGGTGTTGACCTCTCAATAAACTACTAAAACTAATATTTTAATTTAATATAAACAAAATAATATGTAAAAATGCATTATGGGTATAGCATTCAGAAAAATATGAAGAAAATAGTATGTACAGGCTTATTTTGGATTTCTGTCATCATAAAAGCTTGAATAACATTGCTGGCGTTCATCAAATCCTGGTAATCGACAAAATACTGTCATATGATTGAGATTTCTACCTCTCTTCAATGAGTGAATTTTCATAAGTGCCTAATATCCATAGGCATTAATCTCAAAAATGCTTTACCGTGGGTTAGTCTTCATCAGGTACATTATATTATGTTTTACATTATGTAACTATTAAGTTTTAGTTGGTTACGTTATGTTTAGATTAGTTTGCATAGATAAAATGCTGAAAAATAGTCTGCCTCTCTTGTGAGTTCAAATAACTTGACAAACTACAACAAATATATAACATACATACAATTCTGGAAAGGAATATAGTAGTATTTCAAAAGACGATTTAAAAACCATAAATAGGCGAGTCGAGGAAAGAAATTGCATAACAAGGTAGCGGGTAGAGCAGGATATACATATTTACAATGGTACTGCCAATGTTAAGAGTATGTAGCAGGAATGTGGGACCCGTATGTGGAATTGGAGAAGGTTCAAAGAAGGGCAGCAATGTGGGTGAAGGATGAATGGTGAAGGCAAGGGCAGGCTGGTGACGGCAGAGGGAACTTTTGGCCATCAGTAATGTTGATGGAATTGGGGTGGAACTCATTAAAGGAATGGAAAAGGTTGGTCAGGATGTACAAGGTGATGCATGGAGAGGAAAGCTGGGGCAAGTTAGGCTGTCTTTTAAATATGGTTGAGTATAGAGGAAGAGAGAATATTAGCGAGAAGGTTCAGATGATGAGGAGCAGAACAAAACGAGGAAGGAAATCCACAGTTAGGAGGTCGGCTAGTGGTTGGTAACAGAGAGCGTGGTTGGAAAGTTTAGGAGGGGTTTGGTAGGTGATTGAGGAAGTGGGTAGAACTTGCCATCAGGTGGTCACCCAATTGCGAGTGAAATTATCATCATCACTATCATCCCTCCCCTCTTCCATCCTTCTTGCAAGTTGAGGCGATCTGGGCTCGATTCCCAAATTTTTGCGTGTGTGGAATCGAGCCAGATGATGCTACTGGTCGGGGTAGATTTTTTCAGGATCTTCCGTTTCTCCTGCCTCTTCATTCCGGAGCTGCTTCATACTGACATGTCACCCCTCAACAGTGCTTAAGACCTAGATGTTAAGTGCTGGCCAAAATCTTATTTCAATAGAATAATTTGTAATATCACCTTCACTGTCACTTGGATGGTAGAATGATGGTCTGCGAACCTTTGATCTCCTCCTACATGACTGAATAATTTTTCGAAGGTGTATATATGTATAAGTTACAGAGGATATTTTTAACAAAATTATCACTGCGTGCACATATGTTGTGGTTGTGTTCGGAATTGTAGTTGTGTTCTGAATTGTAGTTTTTTAGATCTTAACTTACCCTCGGTTATCAGTTATGTCCCGCAGGAGGTTTCTTCTCTAAGTCCAAGAATATTCCATTTTGACATTATGTCCATCACTCTGTCCCTTACAACTGATAACTGAGAGTTAGCTAGGCTGTAACGTAGTTGATACAAATTGTTTGTAAATGTTGCAATTGTGTTCTGTAGAATTTTGGTTACAAGTGTTCGTTTATGTTGAATGACAATTTTTGTGAATAGTTCAGTGCTGTTTTTTTAGGGAAGCAGTATTTTTGTAATGCAAATGAAACATCTCGGCTTGGTTTATGGCCAAACATTGCTTGTCTATCCAACTTGTACATAATTTATGTCATCACCAAAATGGTTGAAGTGTGACGTGATGAGAGCAAAAATTAAGTTTGTATTATATTTTTGTAGAGGTATTATTGATTTAAGTAATTCAATGAATTTTCACACAAGTTTTGAACATGTAGTATGTATTTATGAATAATTCATTGCTAATGTGTCACCAAATATTCATGTGTTTTTTTTTTATCGAGTTGTAAATCAATAAATTACAACTTTTGTTACACCTGTTGTACAAGCATTATTTCTTAATAATTCCATGTTAATGTTTTGCTAATTCGTGTGTTATTCATACAAGGTCTACAGTGTTCTCCCCAGCAAATATTTAGATCTGGGTGGTTTATGAGACCAGCTGGGTGGATCGTAGAATAAGCTTGATGGTGTTGATGGGAATGTCTGTTTCTTAGCCGGGGGAGAACACTGGTCTAGACAATAACTTTTAACTGGATGTTTTTATTTTACAGCAACAAAGTGCATATTTTGTTTGATTTTTGTTCTCAGGTTGATTATTTATATTTGTTTGTAGACTTTAAAAGTTCATTGTTCACTGAGATAGGTGTGATCTTTGCAAATAATTGTCAGTAAATAGAAGTACTGTAGTCTTACAAAAGAACGTGAACTAAATGTATAATCCATCCATTTTTTGAAATAAAGAATCATTATTAAATAAAACACCTGTAATATGGAAAACAAATTAAGTCAGTAAGATAGATGTGATATTAGGAAATACCTTACCAAAGCAAGGAAACTATAAAGTATTTTTTTTTCTGAACATTTTAAGGAAACAAGTACAGTACCTACAAAATAACTCCAGTGTTCTCCCCAGTATGTTCTGAAAGGGCGGACCGTCTGGCTGCTTTTGTCTTCTGCCCGGCACCTACCCTATCTGTGAAGTACCGTTCCACTGACAGGCTGTGACCTTGATTTCCTGTCACGGGAGGGAATGAGTGAGAGATGTGTGGGGGTGTGTGGCTGCGGAGTAGGTAGAGGCGTGTTTGCCTAGCAACCAGAGTGCAGATGCCGTCCCCTCCTTTTTCTTTTATTTTCTCACGTGCTTCCATTCATCCCCATCTGCTCTGCTATAAACCTTAGTCGTCAGTGTTGAAGTTGTCGGGCTGCGCTGATGTTTCGTGGTTTATCAGTGTACCTGTTTCAAAGCTGTAATTTAAGTACACTCGTGTGGGGAAAGAAGTCCGTATCAAGTGTTGCCTCGTGGCCAAGCATCGGGAAACATAACATCGCAACTACGCATGACGGAGACACTTAAATGACATTGCTGTCTACCACGGCGCCGTTATAAACATGATGAGCCCGACAGTGATTTGACTTGAGTTTGTTGATAACCGGCTAAAGTAATGCCTCCCACGCTGGCTTTTATTTTCTTAGGAGTGTCCTGCGCGCCGGTACAAATCAACAGGATACGACCACGTGAGTGTGTGTGCGTGCTCGGTCATCGAGCCTCTATGGTAGGTGACTCGCTTCAGACCAGTTTCCAGTTGCACTGTTGTCACGTATCACAGCTTGACTGCAGTGGTGCAGTGTACTGCTCACACATGTAAGATACTCGCATCCCACTGTTTTGATAGTGCCAATTTATGATACTTAAAACTTTCAGTTGTGGATTTACTTTTTAATTTTCTGCTAAAACAATGATTTGGATTTTGTAACAGCTGTGGTTTAATTGGTACTATGTACTAAAATGAGTAAATAGCTGAAAACTTTATTTGGTTACTTTAAAAAGACTGAAAATGGGAACAGTGATGCTAAACCAAGTCAACTTCAGGTATTGACATTACTGATGCAGGTATTTCTAATTTATCGTATCCACAAACAGTGTCAAATGAAAATAACTGTGTTTGTAGTAAGTCTGAAACAAAACCACCAAGTGAATCAATTCCTGAAATTGACGTTGCTGAGGCTGGTCCATCTACTCTCATTGCTACACAATTTGTAAAACATGTCACTAAACACAGTGCATCAGGCATAACAATGAGTGGCTCAAACAGTTTAATTGGTTGGTGATGCAAGAAGACGGTATGATGTGTTCCATTTGCATGAAATATGGAAGACGACGTACAAACAAAGAAGTTATTTGGGCAACGGTTCCGTGCACAAAAATTCGAAAGGAAAGCTTGGTTGACCATCAGCACAGTAAGTTACATTCTGAATCTTGCTCTGTTAAATCTGAAAAGATTGTACTTGATAAAACTGGGTTTGGGCAGATTGAAAAATTTATTTCCACTGTCAATAACTTACAGAGAGATGCTTTTCTGAGGGCTTTAAAATCAATGTACTGGTTTGCAAAAAATGAGTTACCACATACCGTACGGTTCGAGAAATTACTTGAACATTGCAAGTCTATGGGTTTTTTATATTTACAACATTTAAATGTGGGTGAAAATGCTTGTTACACTTCAGAAAGGATAATGCAAGAATTGCTAAATGTTCTAGCATCAGCAGTTACGTCTGATAGGGTTCCGAAGCTTTGGAAAAAAAAACAGGGGAAAATTGGTTTTTTTCCATTGATGTAAAAATGGGAAAAATTTAATTTTTTTTCCTCAAAGTAAATAATCATGGAAAATTGAAAGAAAAAAAAACCGCAATAAAAATAATCTTACAATTTCTGAATTACAAATCTGGATGTTTTAATGTATTTACGTGCGGGCCTGTCTACCGTTATACATAGTACCTTATCAGTACCACGAAAATGAAATAATTAGTAAACGTATCACAAAGTTTCAAAAACAACCACATTAAAGTTGGTACAGTAAAATAAACAACATGCACATGAATTAAACAGAAATAGTTGTCACACATACTTATGCACAACTTACAATCTCTGCCAGGAAAACAGTGTCGATTACAACAAAAAACCCTTTGTAGTTCAAAATCTTAAGTATCACCCTAAGATAATTATTAATTACCTTGCTGCTTGTATAAACTAGTTGAGTGGTGTACTTTGCTGTTGTTGTATGTTTATCAACTTTATGAATTGACTTTTTTTCCAGATATATAATTGACATATGAAATTTGACACTGATTGTTGTTTGCCAGGTGTTCAGTTATGACTTACGATGGTGTTGTGTTCCAGATTACTAGTACACAAGTTACTTAAATTACAGTAATGTGATGCTTCTGTAGTTCCCCTTATCTTTAAACTGTAAAGTTCACATGTTTGCCTTCGTTCCACATTTATACACCTTGCTATAGAGCGTCCCAACCTTAGATTGCAGTACAGTGCGTGCTGTTGCCAGATCTCAGCCACGTTACGAAGTTCGGGAGGTGAACTACTTCAGAGTTTATAGCTTTAAATATTATATTCTTTATTATTTAATTGATATTAACAATTTGCATAGCATCGTGCTTCAAAATATGCAGTTCATAACAATTTCTATTACTTTAAAATAAGAAACAATTCTCATAGGCCTACTCCACTTATATTAATTCACTACATAAATTGTAACGGGCACTTCATTAAGAAATAATTATCACATATCTTTTAATCATTATAGCTACTGCTGACAAAACGTAAGATTTCTTCAATTTTAGTAGCTTCTGTCTGAAGATGACAATGTGGTTGGGGTAGTTGATGATTATGAAATTGATCATTCAAAATCAATGTCGTGTGGGAACTGAAAAATGTTAGTTTTTTTACACTTTATTGTCTGCTATAAATTTAAAGTGGGAGAGGGGGGTGTTATTTATTTGGACGTTTTTGTGTGTCCTCGAACAGCACAAGGCTTTAGAGGAACACAGGGGGAAATGGGAAAGGAGTCGGCGAAGGCCTTTGTTAAGGAACCATCCGAGCATTCGCCTGGAGTGATTTCGGAAGACCCTTGAAAACAGAAATCAGGATGGTTGGAGCTGGGTATCAAACCCGGGTCCTCCCGAATGCGAGGCGAGTGTTTAATTACTGCTCTACCATGTTCTGTACCACTGATCCATCACGCTCGGTTATCAAACAAAAGAGAGTACGTTAATGTTGTGCCGTTATGTCAACTTAGGCGTATCACTCATTTCCATTACTTCTTTGATAATTATATCTTAAGCCTAAACGAGAGTATATATATTACAATATGTTTACCTGTATTGTTTAAAATTGTTTTACTATGTATTATGTAGTTTTTCAATACTTTTCCATAAAGTTGGATGAATTTTTGTCAGTCAAAGAACTTAGCCTACCGAAACCAGGTAAATTTTTTTGTCAATGAAAGCAATTAGACAACGTAAGAAAACCTTATAAACAAACTGTATTAGTTTTATTGTTATATTTGCTCTAATTTAGGATTTTAAAAATATGTACCATACAAGTATTAGAAATGAAGGATCATTCCCTTAAATATGTTTACGGGAATTATTTATTGGTTGTCTTTCCTTTATGATTTCAACTTTTCATGTTAGTTTTCTGTACTGTGTTGCTATTGTTTCTTCCTATTAGCATAAATGGTTTGTTTGGAACATCCTGTTTCTTCTGAAGCACCCTTAATGAGTTAATAGTATATGAAAAATACTGGAATAAGATAAATAAAATATTTCGCTCCCTTTTGCGTAGCCTACCTATATTACGACTTTTTATTGTTTTGCTGTCCATACGAGTATATGTTAACAAAAAATTGAACACATGAAATTTTGTTTCAAAATCAAGTCACCATACACGACAAATTGTTCGGCCGCAATTTCACTACTGAACCAGTTTAGGACATGGGACAAAGAAAACTGCTGCCTAAAGGAAGCCTGTATCTTATTTATTAACCTTACCACAGCTTTTTACAATAGAACGGATAAAGCTATTGAGGTGGGGTTGCTTTTAAAAATAAAATAGATTTTCCTCATTATGAACATCCTCCTCTCTTTCATCTCCCATATAACTTGAATAGTTAAAATGTTTTTCACTGTTCAACTTTTTGATGTTTTAGTTTGTTAGAAAGCGCACGTAACGTTAGAAAAAAATTTCTGTACAACTGTCGAAAAAAATGTTAGCCTTCAGATTTGTTTGTTGGCGTCCAGCTATGTGAAATTACACACCTTAAAAATCTGAATACGATTTTGCTTTTGATTCGTTAGTTATGGTGTGATATATTTAAGGATGCATGAAAACAGTACCAAGTTCAAAATATTTGTTTTTTGATATTTTCGTCCCCCTAAAATGGTGTAAATGATAAACCAACTATTATCACCCGATGCTCATTTATATGCTGTAGAATATGCAAAAATTTTAAGATCAAAGTTACAAGCTGAAAATAGTAGGATTTTTGGCAACAGCGCTCACAGAAACAAGGACAGTGCTTGTGACAGTTACCGTGCATTGGAAAGAGAGAGCAAATGTCCATATAACCCTGTACTGCAATCTTAGTGTGAGATGCTCTACAGTAAGTAAACGTTCAGAATGAATCAGATAGGCCTGCTTTTCTCATTTTAATTACTTTATATAAGTTACTATGTATTATTTTGCCACCACAGGTTTAGTATAATTTCACAATGATTGTAAAGAAATTTTTCCAAGTTTTCTGGAAAATTTGGGGGGAAAAAAATGTTTTTTTCCTGGCTTTTTTCCTTTCATAAACTTTTCTGGAAATTTTAGAACCCTATGTCTGAAATTCAGCAAGGTATCCATTCTGCAGATTATTTCAATATTATGTGTGATGAAGCCACTGACATTTATATTCTAAAGCAGTTAGTTGTTTACATAAAATATTTTAGGTCCTAAAAGAAGTCCTTGTCAGTTTTGTATCAACCTGCAGTATTGTAAATGGTAAAGCTGAGACCATAAATAACAAAGTAGTTGAAATCATTGACAATCTGGTGGGTCTAGGCTCTGATGGAGCAGCAGTAATGATTTGAAAACAAAAAGGGGTTGCTAAACTTCTCAAAGATAAAACAGAAGGACTTATGGTCAATTGCCACTGTGTGATCCACAAATTAGCTCTTGCAAGGGCCCAAGCAGCGGCTGAAGTGCCCTAGTTGGTCAAGTTTAATGACATTTTGAGGCAGTTGTTCTTCTTTTTACAAAACTCTTCTGTCAAGATGGCAGGCTTAGCTCGAATCCAAAATATTTTGAACAGGCCTGAGATAAAGTGAAACCACCAGATGCCTGTCCCATGACAAAGCTGTACAGTCCCTACGAGAATGCATGGTGGGTGTCACAACTGCACTTGAAAGAGAGGCTACAGAAAGAAACAATATAACAGTTGAAGGCTTAAGTAGATGCTTGAAGACATTGAACTTTGCTACTCCATTTGTCAAACCTGTCTAGAGCATGGCAATCAAAGGTCGTCAACTTAACAGAAATAGAGCTGCCACAAAACTGTCTATTTTAGAGTTGAAAGATACTCCTGACAGTTGAAGGTTAGTGGTCAGACCTTCAAGTTGATTATTTAGATGCCAGAGCACTTTCTTTCAAAGCTTCAGTCTATGACAGCTACATTAGCACAGTTGTACAACACCTAGAAGAAAGATTTCCTGGCATGCCAATAATATCATGCTTTTAAAAACTCTTTGGAGCAGAAAGTCATGATCAAAATGAGGCTGCTGAGATCCTTTTTGATTATTATTCCAATCATGGTTCTCCAAAAATCTTGAGTGCTGAAGATACTAATCTAGAATGGCAAGTTGTATCAAAAATGATTCAAACACATTTATACAAAAATTTAGGTCCAAAGCAAATGCTCTTGAAATTAGTAACAACACCTGAGCTACAAGAGTCATTCCCAAATTTAGCAAAACTAGCTGCTATTGGATTGACCATTCCTGTGAGCACAGCTGAATGTGAAAGGCAATTTTCAGCATTGAAGCTGATAAAAACCTGTTTGAGGAATCAAATGACTCAGAGGACATTAAATAATCTAATGCTGATTTCACTTGAGGGGCTGGATCCAGCACAGTTTGATTTTGAAAAAGCTGCGGACAACTGGGCCTCTAAGAAAAGAAGAATAGCTATATAGGTACATTTCCTAATCCTCAGTCAGTGTTACTACAAACTGTATTGAGAAACATTGAAGCTATTTGGAGAAATTTGGACCAAGTTAAGGAGGATAAAGCAAGTACGGTTCTTTTCATTTTAAGGTGCCATCTGTGGAAAACTGAAAGTTGTATTTATCAATAATATAATTTTTATCCTTACAAAATTGAACTGTAGGCCTAGATAAATTTATATTGCTTACAAATATTTTTATACAATATTATCATATAATCTTGTAAGACAACAATCAGTGTGGCATTTTTATATGTTGAGTGTGACGCCGTGTCCGGTGAGAGTGAGGTAGGAATGGAGCTGCGTCGGAATGCTCTGGGCGCCACCCGGTTAAGCGTGTAGCCGGGAACACGAGGCTCGATGGGTCGTGGTCTGTTCGTGCCGGCGTGCCCCTCTCTCACCTGGCGAGTCGAAACAGCTGCGTATCGGAAAAAACAGGGAGGATCTGGAGAAAACTACACCTTACATGGACACTTATGGGGCGGTCCACACTCCCATACCCTAGGGCTTTAAGCGAGCCAGTTCCAAATGACGAAACAAAGTAAAACACTGGGCCGGATAGTTGCACACGCGCGTTACGTTTCTCGGTGGACGAATCAGAGTCCCGAAGCATACCACGTCTCTCTCGTTCCGTCCGTCGCGGCCGCTGCTTCCAGACTGCCTTCTTCATGAACTGGTAGAGGGAGGGGGCAGCAAAGCCATGTGTCCTGCACTGGCAGATGGCCAGGATGGCAGGTGTCACACGTTAGTGTCAAGTTCACACATGCCCTGCCACTGTCACTGATCAGCCACACACACTCAAGTATCGCACATCTTCCATTACCAACCAGCGAACACCTGCCACTGACACACTCTGCGAACACCTGCCGTGACCAGGTGCAACTCCACCTGGCCTTTGGCCTGGTACGATGACATACGCCCCCCTCCTGAAGACGACTGGTCACGGCTGGTGTGTGCATTCACTATGTACTCTGCTGCCGGTGTCGCTCCCGACGACTGAACACTAGGGTCTGCTGTGGGTCGAAGTCTCCGGCTTCATCTCCTGAGTCGTCGGGTGGTGCACAGCAGGTCTGCTGTTTCTGTCGTGGGCGAGGTTGTAGGTTGTAGGGCTCCCTTCGGTGTCTGTTGGTATGGATCGAGGGAGTAGACATTGGGGTGCCGGCTATCGGTAACACCAGCATGTCCTGGGATGTTGTGGCCTTTACGTCGTGACGTTCTGCCACTGGCGTCTGTACAGTAGGCGCCGATGATTGAGGGCCACCAGCCACGCCCCACTCCGGAAAGCGGCGAACACGAGGACGAAACCAGGCAGGTGCTCGGCGTCTGCATTTCTATTCGTTCCTCGATTTGGGGTGTACCCCTTCTTCCTGCTGGCCATTTGTGCTAGGCTCGGATGAGTGTAACTGGGGTTGCCTGCTGCGTCGGCGTCGTGGTTGGCATCGAGGCAACTCTTCTGGTTCCTTGATGTGTATGGTAAAAGTCGTACTCTCCAGTGGCGCATCCAGTTCCCACACTTCCCGGACGATGGGTTGGAGTTTTGGCTCATCCTCATCAGGCATGGTCACTATTGGTTCGGTTTCCTGCGACGGTGTAATGACACCAGGCGTCGACGGGAGAAGTAACGCCAGTCCCGGAGTATTTTCACATCTTCTTTGCGACTGTTTGTCACTCTTTTTTTGGAGTGGTGTCTCAGCTTGTGGGTGCTCAGCTGCTATGGTTGTCTGAAGTAGGTCTGAGAAAGCGAAGACATCTTTCCGTTCATCCAAGAGAGCTTGTATCTTTGTCCTTTATTCGGCTGGGACCTCGTTGTCCAGGTCGCCCAGGTGAATTGTGTTTTGGTTGGTATTCGGCCGCCGGTCGACAGCATACACTGTGCGTCGTTCCCCGGCTCCCACGTGGACCCTCTTCGCCGCGACCTCTATCACTGCTGCTTGTTGCTGCAGCCATGGTTGCCCCAGCACGACGGGCTCTCGTAGGCCGTCCACGACCAAGGCTTCGACTTGAGATGTCTGATCGCGTATCCTGATCGTCAGGTCGGTTACGCCCTGTGTGGCAGTGTGCTTCCCTCTGGTGGCGAGCTGTAGCATGCAGGATCCAGGTCGGATCTGAGCTGGATTAACGATTGTGGATGCGACGAATGTATGGCTGGCAGCAGTATCTACTAATGCAACAGTTGGTTGGTTGTTGACTTTGATCGGGATGCGGAGTAACTGATCCTCCTTGACGGTTAATTGTCCCAAAAATAGCTCCGAGTCGGTGTTGGTCTTGGTCAGGTGTGTCTGGCGTGTCTGGCGATTGACAGCGGGAAGGTCAGCAGCAGGCCTGCCTCCCCGCCTTAGGCGTTTCCCGACGGCGGGCATGTAGCATTCCTAACAGGACAGTCCCGGTGCCAGTGAAACGTGTTCGCTGGGCAGGTGTGGCACTGTGGCAGTCGACTGTCCTGTCGCGAGAGTTGTGGGGCGGACGCAGGGTCGGCAGACCGCTGCGCCTCAATCGCGAGTTGTCTTCGGCCCGTTGGTGTGCTGCTATCGCACCTATTTCTGGTGATGGGGGCCTCCTCGTCCGCCTGTCCTAGTGTCTATAATGGACGTCCCATCAGCCGATTGACGGCCCTGTCGGCGACGATTGCTCGACGAACGTATTCCTCCACACTTTCACCCTTCACTTCTGCCAAAAATGGTTGGAGTTCAAGTCGCAGACGCGGGGTTATGCTGCTAAGTGCGTCCTCCGGCGGCGGCGTGGTTGGATAGATGCGCCGGAACAGCCGGATTTTCGTAGCTATGAACCTCTCTGTCGACTCTGTGTCCTTTTGCCGTTCACTATAAAAACGTGCTTGACAGTCTGCTATAGCCTCCGCGGACCTGAACCGATACCGTAGGCCATTCGCGAACTCGCCCCATGTCGTCGTTGCATGTCCCCATAATCTCCACCAGTTCTTTGCTGCACCATGCAAGTTGCTAATCGCATGATCAACCCACTCTTCGTACACTACGCCGTAGCGTAAACACTGTGTTTCGCACTGCTGCAGAAACTGGTCCACGTCCTCGTGCATGTGTCCAGAGAACTCGGGAAGTTTTATTATGACCCCACTCTCTTGGGAGGTTGTCGCAACAGCTCAACGTGTAGTAGTTGAGCCACTGGGGAAGGGGTCATAGGGTGGTAGGTTTGTAGCTTGTGATGTATGACCTTGAAGCGGGGGAGGGGGCCTCGATGACACACAAGTTGCGCAAGAGAACACGCCCTCACCGTACGTGACAAGTTCCGTGGCGTGCGAACATCTGCGGTGGCGTCTTGTTCGACAAGTCATACAAGTGGCCATCTCCTTCCCTTGTTTCTAACATGTTGGCGAGTCACATACTTCGGCCTGCCTTGGCGGGCTGTGATCGATAAGCTTCTCCACTTTCACGCTCGGGTTCCCCTTCCGGTTCTCCATAGCACATGTGCAGCACTGTTGCAGTACTTCTTCGAAAAGCAAATCAGGGAAGGCTGGTAATCCACACCAAACACACTCCTTGCTGCTCGTTGTGTGCCATGGTTCGATTTGTTTCTAGGTCTAGTTCAGTGTATTGTTTCCTGCTGTCGCTGACGTTCGGGCTGTGATGTAGCTGGCTAAACAATGCAACTGTGGCTATCTTGTGGTGAAGTGTAGTCTTCCAGTCCTTCTCTGCGTAGGTTGTACATCATTTTACACTGTGATATTCACGCCAAAGCGTTGGGTGTCATGACTTCGTGTCCGTTGAGAGTGAGGTAGGAATGGAGCTGCGTCGGAATGCTCTGGGCGCCACCCGGTTAAGCGTGTAGCCGGGAACACGAGGCTCGATGGGTCGTGGTCTGTTCGTGCCGGTGTGCCCCTCTCTCACCTGGCGAGTCGAAACAGCTGCGTATCGGGAAAAACAGGGAGGATCTGGAGAAAACTACACCTTACATGGACACTTATGGGGCGGTCCACACCCTCATACCCTAGGGCTTTAAGCGAGCCAGTTCCAAATGACGAAACAAAGTAAAACACTAGGCCGGATAGTTGCACACGCACGTTACGTTGCTCGGTGGACGAATCAGAGTCCCGAAGCACAGCACGTCTCTCTCGTTTCGTCTGTCGCGGCCGCTGCTTCCAGACTGCCTTCTTCATGCACTGGTAGAGGGAGGGGGCAGCAAAGCTATGTGTCCTGCACTGGCAGATGGCCGGGATGGCAGGTGTCACACGTTGGTGTAAAGTTCACACATGCCCTGCCACTGTCACTGATCAGCCACACACACTCAAGTATCGCACATCTTCCATTACCAACCAGCACACACCTGCCACTGACACACTCTCCGAACACCTGCCGTGACCAGGTGCGACTCCACCTGGCCTGTGGCCTGGTAGGACGACAACTGGGCCTCTAAGAAAAGACGAATAGCTATATAGGTACATTTCCTAATCCTCATTCGGTGTTACTACAAACTGTATTGAGAAACATTGAAGCTATTTGGAGAAATTTGGACCAAGTTAAGGAGGATAAAGCAAGTACGGTACTATTCATTTTAAGGTGCCATCTGTGGAAAACTGAAAGTTGTATTTATCAATAATATAATTTTATCCTTACAAAATTGAACTGTATTCCTAAATAAATTTATATTGCTTACAAATATTTTTATACAATATTATCATGTAATCTTGTAAGACAACAATCAGTGTGGCATTTTAATATGTTGAGTGTAGCACACATTGAAAAAAATTTCATTTTCATTTAACACAAATTCATGTGCAGCTAGCATACCGTATCATATTCTGTCTGTGTTTAGCAAAAATGTAATTATATGAAAAAACTAAAGGGAAAATGTATGTAAGAAAAGTTTGTATTTTTTAAAGTTTCAATACGATATCATATACAGTAGTGCATACATATTTGTTTAAATTACGAATTTCCTTTAATGTAACTAAAAATAAGCAGTTATGAGAGATGTGATTTTTCTCACCTGGCTGGTAACAATTTCTGGGGAGAGCCCTGCACTCTTTATTTTCATCAACACTTTCATAAATGGGTTGTGGCACAAATTATCTCCTTTGTTGTAGAACTCAGTTTTTATCTTTGTGTACCATGACAAATTAAGGTGAGAAAATATTTTTAATTTATGTCCATAGAACTATGATGGAGTTAAGGATTCCAACTTATCTGTTTATTTATTAGAAACAAGCGAGGGTAGCCCAATGCACATGTGTTAATGATGAAATTTGACTTGCATTAATGCATTCGCTGGGCACAGTTTTCTAGGCATTTTGCGTTTGTCGTATGATCAGTTTTACCTCTGTTAGCATATTTAGTACCACTGCGATGCAGTACTGCCTGCACCTCTTGATAGCAGTTCTGTACTTAATTAGTCTCCAGGACATGCACCTGCACAAAGGAATACTGATCATGGTGTGGCCCTCCTTCCATAATTCTGTAAAAGTTTGTCACTAAGATAGTTCTGGTAATGTTTGTTTTGACACAGCAACAAATGCTTTCCATATCTTATCTTCATATTAGCTGTGTTCTTTTTCAAGTATAAATCTTTATCTCCTATGTAACCGAAGTGATTAAAAGGTTCAGATTAGTAATACGTTCAGTTAAACTTAGTGGCCAGTGTGAGTACAGTTTGAATGAGAAGAAAGAAAGTACATAGTAGGTGAACATATTGTGAGTAGGTCGACCACATTATACCTATAGTCCAGACCTGAGGAGAAGGCAAGGCTCAGGAGTACGGTTGGGGTGGCGACAAGCGGAGGGCTCAACCATCACCCTTGCCTTCTTCTCAGCTCCCTACAGTACATGTAATTTACACTGATTTCAAGTAAATACAGTACAGTGAATACAAATATTTGATAGCTCAATGCAAGTATCATATCGTGTGTTGAATGCGACAACTAGATAACTAACTAGCTGGAGATGTCTAATTGTAACATTAAGAATGTATTTGGTCATACACACAGTTATTTGTAGACACGCCAATCCGTGTTACAGCAATACTCTTAATCAACACATTTATAAATATATACAAATCAATTGCAGCAATCATAATGGTAGTGTATACAGCTGCAGATAACTAAAACTTGGAAAAATTAAGTTACCTAGTTCTTGCACTAAGCTGACAATATATCACATTGAAAAAAATTGTAACTGCTAGAAGTTTTACTACATAGACTACTATGTAGTAGTAATTTAAGTAATGTATTATTTTATGAGTACATATGTATTTTTATATGTAATGAATTTGTTGTACATGGTAGCGTAATGTCAAAAATTTACTGTAATAACAGTTTTACTTAATTTTGGTAATGGTTGAATTATTATTAACAATGATGAAATATATCCACACTCAGCTGGATAGAGATTGCGGAACAGTTATTTTATATATACTGTACATGTGTATATGTGTATGTATATGTATACTGTATACTGTATATACAATGTTGTGCCCCACTCATTCATTGACTCACCAACGCACAGCCCAAAAAGCTGGACCTAGAAACGTGAAATTTTCAGCATAGCTTCCCCTCATGGCGTATGCACCTACTAAGGAAGGATTTTTCGAAAATCAAAAATTAAAGGGGTGAAAAGGGGCAAAATGTGTTTTCACGAAATTCTCGATTACTCTCTAATCTGATGATATATTGTTAATATTTTTACTTAAAAACATTGCCTAAGTATATGCGTATTTCATAATTTTTCGAAATTCGGAAATTAAAGGGCTGAAAAGCCGTTAAATGTGTTTTCAATAAATCCTCTATTTCTTTTAAACCACTTAAGATATCGAGGTGATTTTTGCGTCAGAATGGTGCTCATGTAAATGTCTAAAATGTAGTTTAAGGATTTTTCAAAATTCGTCCTTAAAAGCCGGTAAGAAAATGAAACACATTTTCATCCGTATCTTTTGAACCATTTGAGATATTGAGGTGATTTTTGCTTTAAAATGAAAGTTTACGTAAATATCTAAAAACGGAACTCAGGATTTTTTGAAATTTAATAATTACGGGTGCAAAAAGTTACTGTAGATTCTATCTGATGTTAAAATAATAATGGTTGAAAAGCTTCTTTATGTAGCTTCTGATTAAAGTTAGTTTCTATCTGATGTTGAGCATTAAATAATCACATTTACCAATTCTAAATATTTTTAATGTACATACTAATTACAGTGTCTCAAGCAACACAAGTGGTTACATAAATCATTGACTTGAATTCTCGTGGCATTGTTTGTATTCTTGTGCGCTCCTAAAGCTGGTGCAATAACAACAATGAGAAAACTTCTCTTGTCACGTCTGATAGCGTTATTATTCTGTGGCCAGGTGTAGTTCTCTAGCATGTTTGGTTGCAACTCCTGTGTGTGTTTTTAGTACTTTTGCTTGTCGTATGTTTCATATTATGTACACATAGAAAGGACCACAAAAACACCAATTTTTGCCATTTTCGGGGACTAGAAAATATGTTTTAGTTAGTAGTATAGCTGAAATGGTTATGCACATGTGCAAAGTTCTTTGAATGATATTGCTAAGCAGATATCATGTATGCTCAGTTAGCTGTTTTAGAATAATCTTGTAACATCTGAAGCTCTCCATTCTGCTCGGCAGCCTGACCTCACTTATTTCGAACAATATGTAGGAATGTTATAACAAAGTTTGAATGTATATAGAGTAGTAGTAGTGACAGGAGACAGGTTATTTCATGCAATAAGGATATGCTTGTCAACTACAGGTCAGTTTTTGTGACAGATATAACACAGCTGCACATTCATTAATTGTTTCTGCCAAATTTGGCGAACTATGGACCCGTGTAACTTGGGGCTTCTTGGTCTTTCTTTTTCTGTTTTTCTAGAACCTCTTCAGTCTTTCATTTTTTTTTTTGTTCCGTCTTCCTCAGAAATGTAATGTACGGCTTTTCGTTTTTTGTGGTTTATCCGTATAAGACTCTGGAGCATTGTTCCTTATGGTTTTCTTACTGAATCACAGTGCCTGATTTTGACCTT
Organism: Medauroidea extradentata; assembly: GCA_003012365.1. NCBI lineage: Eukaryota > Metazoa > Arthropoda > Insecta > Phasmatodea > Phasmatidae > Medauroidea > Medauroidea extradentata. The sequence goes on from PNEQ01001305.1 coordinate 65,745, forward strand.
TTAGGACATCACTCATTTGTTATACCTGTTTTGTGTTAGTTTATAGGCAAAGCATAATTTTTTGGCTCTTCTGTTGATTGTCTCGTAATGCAGTCTATTATTGGGTTGGATCCACTATCCTAAGTACTGCATAATTCTTATGTCCTTTTGATCTTCCCATGTTTTACCTGAGCCACGTATTCCACCCCTTTGTGTTGTTTGTGTTCCATTTTTTATATGAGACATTGAGATCCGTTTTTCATATGGGCATTTTTATGTAGGCGGCATACGAGTGCATGCTTCCCAAGGTCTAGTGCCAAGTGGTTTCTGGTGTCCATGTTTTTCTATAGGCTGTTTATAATAAGTAAGCACTTTTAAGCCTATGTCAAGTTGTAATAAGAAATTAAAGCATTTTTATTTTGGCTGAAGGGTCAATTTGAGTGTGATAAAATATATGCATTGTATTTTTGGTCACAACATTTACACTGGCAGGTGGCAGAAGGCTACAAGTAGAGTGAAAGGAAAACCCAATTACAGTAAAATGTGCTGACTTTTTTGTACCCATTTGCATCACCGTTAGATGCATGTGCTTTCTCACTGACACAGGATTGTTAATTTTTTCCACTGCCTGCTATGTTGGTCATTCTCTACAAAATGTTTTCCTGTTCAAGTGGAGCAGCTATATTACCAACACTAGTAGGAATAACATACAGATGGAACAATCTGGTTGACTAAATTTTAACCAAAATTCATAGTCAGCCAATGCTGTTGAGTCACACACTCTTCACTTTATAACAAGTATTTTGAAATTAAATTATGTGCTGAAATTGGTTATCAGATAAATGGAACTTGTCGCCCTGCATTATGCAATGACAGCAGATTGTTATATGACACAGACTTAGTAAACTTATTGAACACTAAATTTTTGTAAGAGTTCAAACAGTAAAGTTCCATGAACAAAGCTTTATTTCATGAATACCTACTTGTTACGTAAGAACACTCATAGTGCGTGACAGAGACTAGCAGCCATGGACGTGGGAGACTGGAGAATTCCTGGGAAACACATCGTAAATAGCTGTTGTTTACGTGTCCCCAGACAGTACATCAACTACGCAGACATAAATCCATGTCCTAATGTTCCCAAGTGTGGTTGCCAGTATACTTTACAGAGTGGCTCATTATGTCTTGCACATTACACCAAAGAAACCGTTCTATAATTTTTACATTATATTTTTTTTTTTGTTTTAAGTTTATTGGGAACATCTTTTGAGAGTTTTAGACCAGTTGCAAGAAATTATTTTTTCAGGCGCTGATATTTTTGCTCTGTGGTGTACAGTGATTTAGGTGTTTTTTTTTTTTTCGCACTGTCAAATTGAATGAAACAGACATTTTGGTTTATCATGAAGTGCTATTAAATGTTTGATCTTTATGCATGTTGTTAGCTTGTTTGGTTGTAAAGTTTTAGTAGTACAAACTAAATTTAGATATTTTTCTTTATTTTTTCTCAAGAAGGGGACAAGTTCAAACTGAATATTTGCAGTAAGTCTACGATCTAAGCTTTTGTGCTGTTTAGATTTAGTTAATTTTTTTGTGGATTGAATTAAATTTTGAGAATCTAGCAGACAGAATTTCTTTTGCTTGTTGATACATAAATTATAGTCGTACCAGGCCAGGTGGAGTTGCGCCTGGTCGTTGCAGGTGTTCACAGAGTGTGTCAGTGGCAGGTGTTCGCTGGTTGGTAATGGCAGATGTGCGGTACCTGAGTGTGTGTGGCGGATCAGTGACGGCGGCAGGGCGTGTGTGAACTTCACACCGACGTGCGACACCTGCCATCCCGGCCGCCGCACGGCCATCTGTTAGTGCAGGACACGTGGCTTCGCCACCCCTTGCCTCTATCTGTGCATGAAGAAGGCAGTCTGGAAGCAGCGGCCGCGACGGATGGAACGAGAGACGTGCTGCGCTTCGGGACTGATTCGTCCACTGAGAAACGTAACGCACGTGTGCAGCTATCCGGCCCAGTGTTTTACTTTGTTTCGCCATTTGGAACTGGCTCGCTTAAGGCCCTAGGGTATGGGGATGTGGACCGCCCCATAAGTGTCCATGTAAGATGTAGTTTTCTCCAGATCCTCCCTGTTTTCCCGATACGCAGCTGTTTCGACTCGCCAGGTGAGAGAGGGGCACGCCGGCACGAACAGACCACGACCCATCGAGCCTCGTGTTCCCGGCTACACGCTTAACTGGGTGGTGCCCAGAACATTCCGATGCAGCTCCATTCCTACCTCACTCTCACCGGACACGGCGTCATGGCGCCCAACGCTTTGGCGTGAATATCACAGTGTAAATCGAAGTACAACCTACACAAAGAAGGACTGGATGACGACACTTCACCAAAGTTGCATTGTTTAGCCAGCTACGTCACAGTCCGCACGTCAGCGACAGCAGGAAACAATACACGGAGCTAGATCTAGAAAGAAATCGAACCATCGCACACAATGAGCACCAAGGAGTGTGTTAGGTGTGGATTACCAGCATTCCCTGATTTACTTTTCGGAGAAGTTGTGTAACAGTGCTGCAAATGTGCCATGGAGAACCGGAAGGGGAACCAGAGCATATAAATGGAGAAGCTTATCGACCACAGCCCGCCAAAGCAGGCCGAAGTATGTGACTCGCCAACATGTGACAGACAAGGGAAGGAGATGGCTACTTGTGTGACTTGTCGAACAAGACGCCACTGCAGATGTTCGCACACCACGGAACTTCGGTGAGGAAGTACTCGCTTGTGCAACTTGTGTGTCATCGAGACCCCTCCCCTGCTTCAAGGTCATACGTCACAAGCTACAAACCTAACACTCTTATCACCCCTCCTCCAGTACCTCGACGACTGCGCGTCGAGCTGTCACAACAACCCACCAAGAGAGTGGAAACATAATGAAACTTCCCAAGTTCTCTGGACACATGCGCGAGGACGTGGACCAGTTTCTGCAGCAGTGCAAAACACGCTTTTTACATTACGGCGTAGTGTACGAGGAGTGGGTTGATCGTGCGATTAGCAACTTGCATGGTGCCGCAAAAGACTGGTGGATAATATGGGGATATGCAACAATGACATGGGACGAGTTCGCGAATGGCCTACGGTATTGGTTCGGGTCCGCTGAGGCTATCAAGCTCGATTTTATAGTGAACGACAAGACACAGAGTCGACAGAGAGGTTCATAACCACGAAAATCCAGCTGTTCTGGCGCATCTATCCAACCACGCCGCCGCCGGAGGACGCACTAAGCAGAATAACCCTGCGTCTGCGACTGGAACTCCAACCATTTTTGGCAGAAGTGAATGGTGAAAGTGTGGAGGGATATGTTCGTCGAGCAATCGTCGCAGACAGGGCCGTCAATCGGCTGAGGGGGCGTCCGTTACAGACACTAGGACGGGCGGACGAGGATGCCCCCATCACCAGAAATATGTGGATAGTGGCACACCAACGGGCCGAAGACAACAACTCGCGATTGAGGCGCCGCGATCGGCCGACCCTGCGTCCACCCCACAACTCTCGCTACAGGACATTCGACCGCCACAGTGCCACACCTGCCCAGCTAACACGTTTCACTGGCACCGGGACTGCCCTGTTAGGAATGCCACATGCCCGCTGTCGGGAAACGCCTAAGGCGGGGGAGGCAGACCAGCTGCTGACCTCCCCGCTGTCAATTGCCAGACACACCTGACCACGACCAATACCGACTCAGAGCCATTTTTGGGACAATTTACCATCGAGAAGGATCAGTTACTCCGCATCCCGATTGAAGTCAACAACCAATCAACTGCTGCATTAGTTGATTCTGCCGCCAAACATACATTTGTCGCATCCACACTCGTTAATCCATCACAGATCCGACCTGGACCCTGTATGCTTCAGCTGGCCACCAGAGGGAAGCACAGTGCCACACAGGGCGTAACCGATCTGACGATCAGGATACGCGACCAGATGTCTCACATTGAAGCCTTGGTTGTGGACGGCCTACGAGAGCACGTCGTGCTGGGGCAACCATGGTTGCAGCAACAAGAAGCAGTGATTGAGGTTGCGGCGAAGAGGGTACACCTGGAGCTGGGGAATGACGAACAGTGTATGCTGTTGACCGGCGGCCGAATACCAACCAACACACAATTCACCTGGACGACCTGGACAATGAGGTCCCTGCCGAATACAGAACAGCGATACAAGCTCTCTTGGATGAACGGAAAGATGTCTTCGCTTTCTCCGACCTACTTCAGACAACCATAGCAGTTGAGTTCCCCATACTGACACCTAACCCAGACCCAGTCTACACTGGTCCCAGAGGCTACGGGATGCTTGAACAACAAGTCATCCGGGAGCAAGTCGCCGAGATGCTGAAGGAGGGTGTAATCGAACCATCCAACAGTCGGTATAATGCCCGCATTGTACTCGTGCCGAAGAAGGATGGGACACTGCGCTTTTGTGCTGATTTCCGTCCTGCTGAACCTGGTGATAGAGTGTGCCCCTCCACCGCGGATCAGTGTTGATGAGGCCTTGGCAGGACTGGGTGATGGCAGAGTGTTCTCAATGCTAGTAACGTCAGGTTGTTGGCAAGTACTGATACGTCCAGAAGACCGTTAGAAGACAGCCTTTACGACGCCAGACGGACGCCGCTTTCAGTTTCGGACGATGCCATTCGGGCTGAAGTGCGCTCCCTCAACCTTCCAGTACATGATGACGCAGGTGCTGGAGGGGTACATCGGGGAGTTTGTCGCAGCGTACCTCGACGACGTCACCGTCTGGTCCCGGACATGGGAGGACCATGTACGCCATCTGAGTTTAATGTTAAAACGACTGGCAGTGCACCAACTTGTCGTCTCCCCTCAGAAGTGCCACATTGGTAGAACCTCCGTCGACTTCCTGGGGCATGTGATTCGGCCGGATGGTAACTACACCCATCCCGAACACCTGGACAAAATTGCCAACAGCTCATTTCCAACAACCAGGAAACAAATGCAACGGTTCATTGGGTTAAAGAACTGGTTGAGGAGCTACATACCGCACTTCGCCACAATCGCAGCCCCTTTCACTGACTTGTTGTCTGTAAAAAGAAAGTGTGCCTGGAACGAACGTGCCCAGAAGGCACTTGAAGGCCCAGAACATTCCGACGCAGCTCAGTTCCTATTTCACTCTCACCGGACACGGCGTCAAAATAAGCTTGAGCCACTGTGTTATCCACAACTATCCAGATAAAATACTGCACAGCAAACATTTCTAAACAAGATACTAAGTTAAGTCTCATTCCCAATCACATTCTATTGATTGTAAAGTACGCCTCAGAATGTATTGGGATGTGTGATTGCTCAGAAAATTTTACATATGTAGTATAAGTTGAGAGCAAAGGTTTCATTGTGTTAATGCGTATGCTATCCTTAATTTCTTCAATATCTACCACACATGTAGTTGAAAATTCTCTGATTTCTAAGTGCTTTTATTTCATAGGTAACCTTTTCAAATGTTCAACAAAAACGATACTTAATGCCCTTCAGAAAAGCCTAACTCTAGATATCAGAAAGGCCTCTCCAGTTATAAAGAAACTAATTTTTTGATAGAACTGTTTTGCTGTGTAATAACATAATTTTTATTTCTTTATTTGTGCTACCATAAGAATGACGTAATCTAGGAACAGAATGATTTTTTTTGACACTTCATGTGGAAAAAATCTTGTGTTGGTATTTGTGGCTCAGTAAAACAACTAGTTTCAATGGCTTGTCTCCAAAGAGTTGCTTCAAATTGCATTCTAGACTACAAGCCATGTAAAATGGCATCAATTTCTTATTTACATACGTAAACATAAAGTTGAACTAAATAAATAATCACAAATAGTAAATGAAAAAGCCCTAAATGCCTTTTGGCAGAAAGATGTAAAAATCTAAGAATTAATTTCATTCTCATGAAAAAGCTTTGTTCTTTACTCTTTGAGGATGCTAATAAAATAACACCTGTTGTTTCATAACTTTGGGTTCTGAAGATTAAGGGGATGTACTGATGACCATTCTTGCAGGAAACTTAGGATTTAGCTGCAAACTAAATAGCATGTATTTGTTACTCAAGGTGAGTGGCTACTGTAGTTGTGAGTGAGTGAATTAATCAGAGGACGACTGTGATGTGAATTTTTTTTTAGACATTAAGAAAATAAACTTCTTAAATTACTTGTGCAGTGTTTGAAACTGCCAAGGAGATTAAATAAAAAGAATAGCAATTATTTCAATGTCTGCTATAAAATTGCAACAACACATTTGAGTTTTCTAATTGCAAGCACCACAACTATGATACAAAGTTAAATGTTAACATGCACGTACAAGTTAGTTTATTGTGCCAGTATCTCAGAAAGACATGTGCTAGAAAAAGTCCATTATAATTAACTAAGTGGAGAGATTTGGATGGCTCTTAACAGCTATGATTTTGACAAACTGTACGGGATAAGTGATGTGTAGGCCTATGTAGCAGCATTGCATCACAAGAGTAGGTGAAAGGGAGATAGATCCCTAAAAAGCAAGTGACCAGCAACATCGTCCGGCACGATTCCATCATGGGAAAATCCAAACTGACCCCGCCAGGGACTAAACCTGGATTTCCTTTGTTGAAGGCTAGTGATCTAATCATTTACTGTCACTGCCTTTAAACATTACTGTGTTATGTCTGTAACATGCAGAGGTAAACTTGATTGCAATTTACTTTAGCATCAATGCTGGCAGTATTTATTGTTTGAAAAGAGAGTACAGAAGTGTGTATTATGTGATTAAGAATGTTTGCAAAAATTAAATTTTGAAATGCAGAGCAAGGAGGTGCAATGGTAACACACTGGACTGTCATTTTGGGAGCATTGGATCCCCGGCTCTGGCCATCCTGATTTCTGTTTTCCATGGTTTCCCCAAAATTTCTCCAGGTGAATGCTGAGATGGTTTCTTTAAAAAAGGCCATGGCCGACTCCTCTCCCAGCTGTTGTATTGTACAGCGTGTCACAGTCTCTAATGACCGCACTGTTGATGAGACATAAAGCCCACTTACCTTATCTTAAATTGTGAAACATTTTATACGGCGAATAGGATATTACCACATACGAATTTCGCCACAAATAGTCAGAAAATTTTTGTTTATAGTCAGGGAAAACCTGGAAAAGTCAGGGAATTTCATTTCCAATTTGCTGTGGCCACTCTGAGGAAAAGTTTTGAATGTGTTTGTTCATTTTTGTTAAAACTTCTTGATTGTAATGATTGTTTCAGAATTATTTAATATTTTTAGTGTAAGTGACTGTGAAATCAACTCATGCAGCATTGTTTTAAATTATTTTTTTGACAGACGAGTATCCTATAATGAAGATTCAATTAATTTTACATTACTAATACTCTTGCAACGTTTTCTGACAGCGCAAATAATTCACTTTGCAACAGGCTACTCTCACTGTATTCCAATATTAACTGATTTCACTGTACATTTATTTAATTGATGTAATTTATAATTCAGTTGCTGCTGACGACCAGTGATGGTCACAGAGTATGATTTTCGGCTGTGTCCTCTGGGAGGCTGCTACTACAGATGAAACTGGAGCTCTAGAATATATTATTAATGCAGTAAAAATGGGCATTGATGTGAGAGTCAAAAAAATGTATACTCCATAAGAGTTTATAGATGTTCAAATCGTTGTGGTTATACATTACAATATATTTATTCCATTTAAAAATGACACTTGAGATTCTTTTTCAAAGTTGCCAATAAAATAATGACTAGTATAAAAATGAATATTTGTTTGTATTGTGTGTTTCTATACCCATCATATAATTGTGATGAAATTTTGGTGAGTTGTGCATATGCCCTGCAAGGTTTCTGTAAAAAAAATAGTGGCAAAGGGGGGCAAAACACAGTAAAGGGGCAGAACAGGGTACCCAAAAAAATTTTTTGGGAAAAAAGAAGTGTGTGCGAGTTGTGCGTGCAGCTGAAAGGTTGTTGCCAAAAAAATATATGCTTTGAGGGGGAGTGGACACAAAATGAGATACACAAACAGTTAACTAGGAACTGGTAACTTGAAAAACAGACATTGCAACACATGCTGGGACAGCTTGTATCGTATAAAATAATTTTTTTTAAGTACACATTATTAGATAATTCTTAGAAAAAACTCAATAGTACATATGCTTTTAAATGAGTTACGGAACTGTGTTTGTTAGTCAGATTTTTATTTGTGTAGCAGTTTCATTTTGTTTACATTTTCATTGCTGCCAATCATTCTGAAACTCAACTTGCTGACAGTGACTAAATATTTACAGGTTACTGGTATTATGTTGTTATTGCTGACAAACGTTGATGGACTATCAGTAATTTAAGAGCTCTTTAGCAGTAATGGAAAACTGTGTCTACATTAAATCAACAACTACAAAAAATACTTTTTGGCATCACCATCCCAAAATTGAATGAAACTTGGCAAGTTAGTAGCAGTTGTGTAGTTATGTACATTTGAAAATTTACAGCCTTCATTAAGTGATATACTCTCGTACAGCAAGGTTGCCAACTTGTGGAATAATATTGTAGGTATATTATATAGATGAAAAACGTTATTAGATTTTGTTTATATGGCTTGCAGTCACTAAGTTTAAATGGCTGGCATTCGTTAAGTTTAAATGAGTGAGCGAGAGATTTTGGTCAGCGTTTAACATCAAGGTCTTTAGCGCTGGTGAGGGGTGATATGAAGTGAGTATGGAGCAGCGTCGGAATGAATGGACGGGGGAAACGGGAGATCCCCGAGAAAACCAGCCGGCCAGCGGCATCGTCCGGCACGATTCCCACGTGCGAAAATCCGGGGACCGACCCCGCTGGGAATTGAACCCGTATCACCTTGGTGGGAGGCGAGAGGTCTGATTCCCCTTAAGTTTAAATAAGGAATCAATTTAAATAAATGACTTCTCAATGGATTCATTTCTTAAAGATAACACCTTCAAACGAAAACCATTCTGATGTAAATTAATTTAGAAATTTGTCTTGCAATAGAAAGGGAGGTTCAAAAATCGATGCTCTTTTTCTTTTTGGAAGTGGACATTTTAAATGTATTAATAAATTTGTTTTCTCATAAAAAGGGATGTTTAAAAGTCTGTATTTTTTTTGTGCAGTGTACATTTTAACGTTAATTTTTTAACATTTATTCGTCAAATACAACAAAGTTACCCTTGTTCTTAAAGTATCCTTGGTTTATTATACCGAGGTTATTTTGCAGTTGGGTATAATTTATGCAGTGGTTGACCAAACAACAAATTTGCTTGTTATTGAGATTATGCAAAAATTTTCAGAAAAGTAATGTTTAATACATTTCGTGCAGTATAAAAACTTACTCTCTGAAATTTTATTATGGCAAATGCAATAGAAGCTGATTATGCTGTGGAGCATTTCATGTCTCCCTGCCTGAATAAATAAAGTACCAGCTGTGCCCGATATACTGCGGTACTGCTGTAAGTATATAATTTGAATTGTGAAAAGCCTTTCTTAAAACATGCATTATGATGTTGCTTGGTATGCCATAGTGCTGTACATCCAATTTTATGATTTCACTTTATTTTCTTTCCGATAAATTTCTGCTTTGTTCCTGGAACAAGTGTCTCGCAGTAGAATCCAGTGCCTAGTTATCTTCACCCTTCAGACAGTTTTGTTCTTTCTCTTGATTAAAAAACTGTAGTGAAACAAAGGCAGTTTTTATAAGGAAAAAAACTGGACACAGGCAATTTGACAGTTGCTATTATGAACAAAATACAATACAGACACACAAAACAGAAATCCAGTGTTACTAAAAGCATCTGGAATATGCTGAAATGTAGACCAAGCAATTTTGTACATTTTATGACAAAAATTTATCATAATATGTAAAACATAGTTTAATTTCATTATTTAGTGAATTTTTTTATAACAATTTAATTGGTACATTTGGTCCAATGCAATATGAAATGAAAACATTTACACTGCCATAAGTTATTTTAATGGTTGAATAACAAGACGTATATAGACATAAATAACTTTAAATTGGTTACGTATTAGAAACACAGTGTTTTTAAATGTAATGGCAGTGATATATAGTTACTATCTATTGCCAAGCAATTTCTGTTTAAATCTCATGTGAGGTTTACATAGAATTACTTGGCAATGGACACAGTCTGTGTAGAACAACATAATAATTCAAACATTATTTTAATTAAAAAAAGTTGTAGACAGTGTTATGGTTACAGTTATTTAATTTGTGAGTGTAATTGTTTTTGGCAATTATTCTAATTATTCATGGTTTTAATATCTTTCACTGGTTTTCAGAGTGAAACTGTTTGAATCTACCATGGCACTTGACTTAGTGAAAGAACACTTAAAGATTTTCCTTGGCAATAGGTACTTTATTGACAAAGAGCCATGGCAAATAGTCTCCATTACAACTACTGTAGTCCTCAGTGGAGTTTGGCTTTGGGGATTTGTGTTTCAAGAAGAAAGTAAGTGTACCTTGTTTGTAACTTAATCTTTAACACAATGGAAATCCTCCAATAAACTTTTGCATGTGTTCTATTTTCCTCAAAACGAAATTCATGTACATAATTTTTATATGAAATGCATAAAATTTATATCCTTGTGTGTTTTAGGTTCATAAATATTAATTAAAAAAAAAAAAAAACTTAAGAATTCAGTGTTGTGATGAAACAGATTCTCATATTATTTGTTTACTTAAGAGGGCATGGTACATAATTTAACGCTAAAAGCATTTATCTATAACTGTAGGTTTCTTTAAGCCAATTTGCAAAAATTAATCAATAGTAGTCCTAGACAATAGTTTTAGCCAACGTCTTAAACAAAATTGTTTCCAATGTTACAAACTTCTGAGGCACAAAATCTGACGCCGGAACCTCGTGAATTTAACTGCGGCGCAAGAGATCACGCATAATGAATTAGTAATTCTGGATAAATATTTACTCATAAAGTTGGCAAATACCATTATCTAGGATTGTCATTGAGTATTTTATCCATATTGGCTTCGAAAAAAGCGTAGAAATCAATTGATGTTTTCAGCGTTTATTTATTTACCACACACTCTTAATCTTCACTTATTATTTGTTTTTCTTTAAACAACTATGACAGTGTACTTACTGCACATGTAAGCAGCGTATTAATCAAGTGTTCTGCCCATGATGGTACAATATAAATTTCTTAAATTCAGTTATTTTATTATGAAAAAAAAATTTTAACAATGTACTGCTGACTTACGAGTAACAGAGGAAGAGCAAAATGTATTCTAAGCGAGACAATTTTTGATGCTGTAGATATATGAGGGGTGTCTGCAAATGAAACTAACATAGTTTTTTTGTTATTTTGATGCCCCACTTGAAGAAATCCATCAATTATTTCTCTTTTGACAGCACATATAACGCAGAAAATATTTCAGCGGTGTCAAATCAGAAACTTTGTAGGTACCATTGTAGGTCTATATATTTCAGTGTTGTTAACATCTGCAAAAGTTGTTGCCAAAGTAGCATGATTAAAACATTCTATCGGAAAATGTTAAGTATACAGGAAAATAACTATTCGTTGATGTACATACCCTGATGTAAGATGTCTGCATACTCATGTATTTTATTGCAACGTAAGTTGATAAAGAGCAACAATACGAAGCACCGCCAACATTTATACCAGTTTTGTTTGTTTGTAACGAGATAAATAGGCCTACATAAGTGGGAATGTTTTTCTCCTTACTCGTTCATTGGGATTACTGCTGAAAATAGTGAATATATTTTAAAAAAAACATTCACACTCTTATTGGACAGTAATTTAAATAAAACAAATGTACACACGTCAATAATTTGAAAGAGTTATTTTCGGACGGAAGCTCTCACATCTATTAATAAATTAATTATTTTTAGATCAAGCATAAACCTCAGTACAACAAATTAAAAACTAAGTAAATTGTTATGTAATTTTAATACAAGCTGAATTATAAGTGTGACTGTACAACAATGTGCTGACTGAAATTTAATCATGTTCTCTGTAACTGTAAGTACAATAATAATTTGGCCAAATTTTCTTATAAACATACTTACCTGTAAACAGTTGCACTAAAGTACAATAAGCTGTGTATTAGATCTTATACAAATTATGCATTTTCACTTAAATTTATGAAATGGTAAAAGTTTACAAGAACCCTACTTAACTTTTAAAATTGTATTAGCGAGTTCAACAAGCTCATGTACAAGGAAATTTTGTTGGTTATCAAATCCCACATGACACTTAGTAATGTCCACCTTATTTAAATAACCACATGTGGAAATTTATGCACTTTTATAATTGGTACATACAATATTGTTTTCAGTCTAAATGGTTTACCTTGGGAACTCACACCCACGTCAATAGTATGCAGCGTTCAGTTTATTGGAAACAAAAGGTTGGGGCATAATCAGAATCCATTGTATGTCTCCAGTTTATTTCCAGCAAATTATAATAAAAAAGTAACTTACGGACTATCAAACTGCAACGTAGCCCTACAACTTTATTGTGTGTTCTTTAATAATTTACTGTTCCATGTCATTGCTATATTTTAAATTCCTTGCAGCAACACTCAACAGTATTTTATTACAATCCATTAAATTATAACTCATTAGTGTATGAAAATTTTTCTTCTGGTTTTAACTCGATCTGCCTTGCTGCTTGCCGAAATGTGGAAATACATTTCTCCGAGCTATTCAGAGCATTTTGTTCGCATGTTGAAATAAAAACCACTAACACAAACATTATTTTTGGAATACGATTGTTCTTCCTTATCCAATGGTCTGAAAACATATTTCACTGGAAAACAATAAGACTTGTTTTGTAACAATGTTGTAGTTACATGTATGACTCTAAACTGTCCACTGAAACTACTAAAACATTTTTACAGTGACATTAAACTTTACTTCTGTTTTCTGTTTTTACTATCTGACCTAAAGGGCTGAATATGTTTATTAACGCACTTAACCTTAAAGGAGACGCAACCACTGATGTGATTCGTTCCTTCTTAGGGAATACAGGGTAAATATAAAGTCCGTGAAACGTTTCACTAAATCGATACAGCGAAATGGCTGAGAATAACGTAACAATTTATATACTACGTGAAGGAAAAACTCTGAAATTCTTTTTACACTAGTTACAAATGTTCTATGTGTCCACCTTTCGTCACACGGCACACATGTAATCGATAGTCCAATTCTGCCCATACCCAACCCAGCATATCAGGAGTGATGGTAAGAGTAGCTGCTATGATGCAATGTTGCAAGTCTTCAAGGTTCTGTGGTAGAGGTGGAACGTAAACACTATCCCAAAAGAAAAAATCGCAAGGCGTCAGGTCCGGCGATCGTGGTGGCCACGGGAGGAGAACTTAGTCATCGGCCGCCCCACGGCCTATCCAGCGATGTAGCAGCGTCTCATTCAGATAATCTCGTACCAAATTGTGGTGATGAGGTGAAGCGTTTTGGCGCTGTTACGTTATTCTTAGCCATTTCACTGTACCAATTTAATAAAATGTTTCACTGACTTTATAGTTATCCTGTATGTCACTAATTTTCTTACCTTTCAAATGTTTTGCTATTGTAGTTGAAGGGGAACTTAGTTTTTCCCTGGTTTGAGCGAATGACTCTGTTTTGGAGGAAGTTTTTTTTGTTGACAAAGTAAACAGCAACAGCTATGTGTTTGCAAGGCTGTCCAAGTTCTGCCGGACAATAGCATGTACTAGTATCAACATTTCTTTCATCATCGATCTACGAAAAAGTTTAACGAAAATTAAACTCCTTGATAAACATGTAGCTCATTTTTAAATATGTATGGTATGAACTATTGGGATGTAAACTTACCTCAAATGATTCACTGTAAGGCAGAGCAGTATCGCACCATTTGACGAATCACAGCTGCTTTTATTACCAAAATATTTTCTTCGTTTATTTATTTTACCTTATTTACATGACCACTAACGCACAGATTTCTCTTTTCAATAAACTGTTGTCACTAAGAATACTACTTATTTAAGTACCGGCACGTCAACTCTACATTGAACATGTTAAACGAACAGGGAGTTAACGACAAACTGCGCTATCATGCATACAACTGGTTACAGAGTGCGATACAGAGGTGTGTCCACAGTTTAGTTTCCAGACCCATGCATGATACTGCTACGTGCCACCAAAAGAGAAATAATGATGGATTTCTTTAAGTGGGGCATCAAAGTAACAGAAAAACCATATTTTTTAATTTGTTCTGCGAAAACTAAGTTTCTTGTTTACTATATTTGGCTCTTCATTTTCCTTTCATAAATCAGGAACACATTGTTATAATATTTTTTTTAGTACGAAATAATTGAAATTAAGAAATTTTTTGTGTAGCATCATGGGCAGAACAGTTAATTAATATAGTTTAAAAATGTTTGTTATTCAGCTGAGTGGTTCCTTATGTACAAGTTTAGTTTGAGTGTGCGTTGGCTGTATATAGGTAGTGACTGTATACAGTTGCAAGGTGCATTTTATTATTGTGGAAGTAAGACACTGACCGATGCCATTAATAACATTTGACAGTCCTGTGCATGGTGCTTAGTTTAAAATGCACGTATACTGTATTTCGTTAAAGTAGTTGGATGTTGTTCCAGGTAGTTATTTGTTTTCATTGAAGTCGTTTGCAAAAAGACAGCAGAAAGAAGTTGAAAGTGTTCTATTACCTTAGTGATGTCATCAATAAATATTGTCACCTTTGTGATTGGTAGCATACCTAAATTTCAGAAAGATAGAATACTATTGGTTGCAAATGCAAGAGGTAATAACGAGAACTGTTAAGGGGTAATCCGACAAATTAGAAACAAACACTTAACAATTATTTTGCAAATTTATTACAAAAATAATTTTTAACAAATTTGGATTAGGTACGACACGAAAACAAAAGTAAAAATACGTCACTGAATTAATGATTCCTGAAACACACTCACACAATTTAATTCTTCATGAACAACAGTAATTTAGAGTCTGAAACGCTGTGATCAAATTAAAGTTTTACGTCCACATTCCCGAGACAAGGTGGAGGTGTATTGCTAAGTTTACTTTCTAATTTAACCAGAAGGGATACCTTTACTAAAATTTTGGTGAAATACTTGTGCAGCTGACCCACCAAGCATTAGGTGGGGGATGCTGTATTTACTTTTAGCTGTGTCTCTTTATCACAGCAACCTCTCTCCTTAAGGTAGGGGCAGAACCCCCTGATAAACACAGGTCATTCCGGACTAGTTTAACGACCAGATTGCCAGCCCAGAACATTCAGCGACAGCCGGTGTGTATTTTGGCAGTCACCCGCCTTGTTCAGCCAAACCTGCTAAGTGCCCCACATATCTTGCATTCCTGCTAAGTGCCCCACATATCTTGCATTGTGTGGAAGCGAAGATTTATGGTGTAGTGATGCCAACATGCAGAAATCCAACTGCCTGGGCTTTTGTTGAACCTCGGCGGTTAGTGCACCCGACATGAGCCACATCAAAATGTGAAACTAAACTTTAAAATCAGAAATTCTGCATTTATACAGCGAACCCAGACTCAATTAAGGCCCAGTATCAACCGTTCGTGACAGTGGTCATTTCAATAGATAACACAGGTTCCATAGAAGAATATCTGAAGACGCAGAATAAGAAGAGGATTACCTGGTGACGTCTGATAGTACAGCATGCTTTTTGGGAAGTAGAAATTTGAGTTCATGAAAGAGCTACAATAGTTTTCTGGCAAATTAATAATAATAAAAATAATAAAAGCAGTATCTTAGAACCTTCAAGAAACCTGAACTTTAATATTGAATTGGTTCATAGTGTAATTAATGCCACTTCACAGATATAAGCAACATTAATTAGGTAGCAGTTTTAAAAAGATGTGCAAAGTTTCTAAAAAAATACAACATTGTTTTCCAACTTAAAATAACAGCTTATCACGTTTCAGCCTAGCAATGCTGAATGTGATTCCTGCATACACTCAGGGGAGAACAAAAGATTCACATAAGAAACTGTATCTGGGGCCATAACAAGGATAATGTATTTCCCAGTGAACTTAATTCCTTCTTTGTTTAATTCATTTGAAAATTCTTTAATACAAATTTAAAAAATAGCTCGTAAAATACAGGAACTGACGGGAAACTAAGCTGTGGTGATCCATCATAGTCCATCTTATGGAAAAGAAAACATCATTTTGGCATGGACACAACACACGAACTGCTTCTGTGCTTTTTCAAATACTCAGCGATGCTATTATTTGGAAGAGAGCGCAAACTTTCACCTTTGATAAAAACTGGGGGGGAAAATTTTGCCAGAGAGATCATGCCACCACTCTCGCCCAATCCAGGCATTGCTACATTCAGAAAACGATAAAAACTGATCGTAGTTCAGCTGCATAAATCTGTCTCGACCTAGACAATCCTATCATAAATGCACACCTACTATTTTAAATAACTAATTCAAAACAGGTACACAATATTATGAAGCAATGTCGTGAACCAAATTAATTATATTAAAAAACTGTAAAAAATGGTTAGTGGCAGTTCAAAACATAACCATCATACAAACATGTCCTACTGTTGTAAAGACGGTTGATAAAAGATTTTCATCATTAAACCTACAAATATACCCAAAAAGCTGGATCATTACAAACTTCACATTTGTTGTTTGACAGGAACTCGTACACTATTCATAGACTATTATTAAACTTGCTGAAGTTAACAGACCCAAACCAACAGTTATTTTTAAGTGGATCAGTAGCGATTTTGCAACTGGTGTTTCTACAAAGTTTGGTTGTCTGTGTCTTCCTGTACAGCATAATTGTAGACTGTACCAAATATAATTTTGTGTATAGCAAATATTTATCTTTTCTAAACAGGGAGCTAAAATTTACATAAAATATTTACAAATAAGTTGGTGTTAAGTTAATTTATTTGTAAAATTTTAAAATAAATTTGTGTGAAATTTATTATGTACTAAGTCTTAAGATATGACCTTTGAAAGAACTGTGCAATGGGAGTACATTACTGGATTTAGTTGCTTGGACATACTCCATTGCGAAATAAGTGACTGTCAAAAAAAATTAAAGATAATAGAAAAACAAATAAGTAGAGTATGTTTTAGTCAACAGGATACACACACAACATAAAATTCCAAAATTGGAATCGGGTCAAATAAGACAAGGACAAACAAATAATAAAGAAAATAAAAAAGCAAATGAAACCCAAGACACTACCAAGGCAGACAACCCAAGTTTGAGGCCTGCTTTAGCAAAGGGACAGACATAAAAAAATGTATAACCAACAAAATAAAAATACGACATACCAATGAGGCGAAACAAAACCGGTATTGTATCAGACACGAACAGAAAACAGTATGCGACACAACGATGAGACAAAACAAAAACACAGTAGATAAGAGACATGAACAGAAAAACAGCAAATGACACAACGATGAGATGAAACAATAGATATCAGACATGAACAGAAAAACAACAAACGACAATGATGAGACTGGACAGAACACAGTAGTTCTCCAGACAGACAGTACGGTATAACAGCGTTTCGGGAACGGAAATCTGTTCCCGTCATCAGGTAGACACAGGGTTCAGGAACGCGAGTGCGACTGATTAGAAGTTATGGGTTTGTAGTTCTTCTGTGGCTGGTTTCACCCAGGTAACCATACTTTTATTTGTTGATTTGTATCGGAATGCTGTTTGAAATTTGTCTTTTATTTTTTCAGAAAGGCGTTGAACTTACGGAATAACTAGGGTTCCTGCTGGTTTTTCGGTTTCTGTGGGCTTAAGTATGGTTACCAGGGTGAAACCAGCCACAGAAGAACTACAAACCCACAACTGTGTGTATCAGATACCCTGTAATAACATTGGTGAAACTGGCGAGCTCTATCAGACCAAATCAAAGAACACAAAAACAATTGCAAGAAAGGCGAAACCCAAAAATCTAGACTGGCCAAACATGCATGGGAAAATAGCCGCAAAATTCTTTGAGAAGACTCTAAACCACTTACGCAAGAAACTGACAAAATTAAAAGAGAAATCTAAGAATCAGCCTTTATTATTAGCAATATTATCAGTCAACAGAGTATTAAATTAAAAAATATGTGGATCCCATTGATTAAGAGAGAAACAACTTTATAGCACAAAACAAAAACAAACACTTAAAAACCCACCACAACCGATCAGAGTAAATCTATGCTGCGCGACCAGTTAGGAGACAGCTCGACTCCCATTGACTGAGCAGGATAAATGGGTTTCCTCTATATAGACCCATAGTTTTCCAATCTTCTAATCAGTCGCACTCACGTTCATGAACCCTGTGTCTACCTAATGACAAGAACAGATTTCAGTTCCCGAAACATTATACTGTTGGTCTGGAGAACTACTGTGTTTTGTTTCATCTCATCGTGGTCATTTGTTGTTTTTCTGTTCATGTCTGATATCTATTATGTTTTGTTTCATCTCATTGTTGTGTCGTTTGTTGTTTTTCTCTTCATGTTTGATATCTATTATGTTTTGTTTCGTCTCATCGTTGTGTCACATATTGTTTTCTGTTCGTGTCTGATATAATACCAGTTTTGTTTTGCCTCATTGGTGTGTCACATTTTTATTTTATGGGTCATACATTTTTTCTGTTTGTCCCTTTGCCAAAGCAGACATCAAACCTGGGTTGTCTGCCTTGGTGGTATCTACGGTTTTTTTTTATTGTATTAATTTATTATTTGTTTGTCTTTGTTTTATTTGACCCAATTCAGTTTTTGGAATTTTTTGTTGTGTATGTATCCTGATGACTAAAGCATACTCTGCTTATTTATGTTTTTTTCTATTATCTTAAGTTTTCTTTGACAGTCATTTATTTCACAATGGATTATCTCCAAGCAACTAAATCCAGTCACTAAGTTTTAAGTTATAATGGATACTTTGATTCTCTACTACAAAGTGATAAAAAAGTCATGCAGCCTATGGAGGTACTACATCACATATAACAATTATTGTTGGGGGTTCAGCCAGTGAGAATACAATAGAACCAGAGTTGTTAAATGGATTGCGTGACTTTTTGATCATCTTGTACAAACATAAGTACATACATTGGATAATAATGTTGATTATTCTGTTCAGGTCTGATAACTCGAGGCAATAGAATGGTGTTTAAAATCGCTCGACATATTCCAGCTATTAAACACAGGATAAAGTCAGAAATGGATAAAATCAATAAAACTTTTGAGGAAGAGGTTATTCATAGAAACCAAGGCAATGAATACATTGTATCATTGCCAGAGCAAAGAAAGAGTCACGAAGAGATTCTAGACATGGTAAAGAGCTACTTGTCATTAGGTAAGTTCCTTCAAAATATTGGTGCACTTGTGCCACACTGAATAGAGAGTTTGTGTGTGACAGAATATAGTTCCAGTAATGCTTTGTTTTGTGTGTGGAGTGGAGAGATACCCAAGTGCTTATCTGCAAGGTCTTCAGAGCTTATGTTGATGGTATGAGATGAGTTTGGAGCAGTGGTAGAATGCAAGGAACAGCAGAAATGGGAGTACCCTGAGATAATCTGTTGGCCATCAAAAATGTCAGCTTTGGTTTTCACATGTAAAAATCGGTAACAACCCAACCAGAAGTTGAACCCAGATTGCTGTGCTGGGATTCAAAGCAATCTAGACAAAGGTCAACAGCAAGCAACAGACGGCCTCATGTGAGAAGTGAACCAGACAATTATGGCTTGTTTGAAGAGGGGGTACAGAGAAATGAAATGGCCGGGGAATAGCAGCAGAATAGAAGAAGAAAATGAAAGTTTGTATGTGGAGAGTACTACTGTACATCGGCAATATCTGTTACCACTAACATAAAAATCAGGTTTAAAAACTCCAGTTCTAGCTGGAGCATGGGATTAAACCTAGTAACCAAACAACCTATTTTCACTGGAAATAAGATGGCTGCACAGGATGGGAGTAGGGGAGGGGGGTTAATTGTATTATGCATTTTAGACTGTGAATTAAAATGTTGTGTTACAAATTGCTTCTAAGTTATTGTGTACCATTATTATCGGAAAGCTTAGATTTTGGTAATATTTTTTTGTTATTTGAAAAGTGTAATGAAATAAACACCCAGAACAAGACTCCATATTTGTCGTGTTCAGGTGACTACCAATGGCAGAATGGATTTGTTTCTGGAGCCGTCTATTATTATGATCAAAACCTTATAAAACTGCTGACAGAGGTGTACGGTCTAGCTTCCTACACCAACCCGCTCCATCCAGATGTTTTCCCGGGTGTTTGCAAGATGGAAGCTGAGGTGGTGCGGATGACAGCTAACCTATTCCATGGAGGGCCAGAATCTTGTGGCACAGTCAGTATTTTTGTAGTTGTTTCTGCCTTATGATTGTGTTGGTTTGAGGTTACATATTATTATGCTTACATAATTGTACAAGTTGGAATTATTTTATTGTTATGGGTCATACTGTAATTTATGCATTTGAAAAACTTAACATTATCTTTGACACATATTATCTTCATGCAAGGTAAGTTATGTATATAATCAACTCTAAAGTTCTAATGAAGATTAATTACAATGTGACTCACATTTATGAATTGAGGCAAACTTAATCAACATGTACTTAAAAGTTGTGCTCTAATAGAGCCACTTATATTATTAGGTTGACAGTCCCACCTTGAAAACATTGCAGTGGCTGTTATGATATAACAACTACAGTGATCAGCAAGCACCTCGTCAGATCTGGGCATCCTGGTGCATTTTGGTAGTAAATTGACCTGAACCTCGATATGGTGTAGACAAACCCCTTCAGTAGCATTACATGTCACTGTATCATGCATTATGTGCAAATTGTGGTCTTGTTTTGAGCTGTAGGAGTTAGGATTTGAGCTCTCACATTGTGTCAGCTTTATGTTTAGTATTTTTATGTCTTTGGTTGGGTTGGCCTGACTACTCAACTATGTGTGATGGTGTGTTCAGGTGGGCTGGTTTACTGAAGCTTTCTCACACTATGATGTCTTCCTCCGTATTATAGTAGGAGATGTCGTCATCTCGCCATGTAGGTATGGAACAAGTTTGAAATTTTTCTGGACATCATATTTTACTGTGTTTTCTGGTAATGGCAGTTTGGATAAGATTGTAGTTCTGTTCTATAAAAAATTATAATTTAAAGAACGTGACTGTATTGGTGGAAACTTGGGTAAGGGAGGTGGGGACGTATTGTTCTGCCCATGTCCACGGATCTGTTTGTGTCAGCTACTTGGGAGAGTTGCGCTGACTGCAGAACTATATTCCAGGCTCTGAACTTTAATGTTTCTGTTATGTGAGATATTTGGGGATTTGGGGTATATATAAATTTGAAATGTTTTTCATGCTTGATAAAGTTACGAAACTTATTTAATTGACTGCAGGGTTACCCTTGAACAAGCTGAATTAAATAACAGATTTCACAATGCACTTATACGAATTATCACAAAAATATACAAAAATAACAAATTTATTAAAAATGACAAGTTACACATGTTTAGCAAGAACCGCAAATAGCAACAAATGTTAATGTGCCGCACAAAGGCAGAAACGTGTTTAACAAATGGCCTGTAACAAAAGGCTAATATTATGTATAGAAAAGTTTTCATACAATTTAACATGTGGTTACCAATCTCTACTGTTAACAAGAAAATCAACACTATGAAAATGTTGTACCAAAATTCAGTAAAACACTGTACATAAAATACGCAAGAGCGTTTAAGCACTCGCACATAGAATATACAAATAAGCGTAAAGAACGACCTAATGAGCTCTACAAATTCCCGAGCCTAAGTGGCAGACAAATACATTAGTGCTTATGCTTTTAGTAAAACAGCCGTCAAAACGGACAAGTATTCATGATATATAAGTAATCAAAGTGATAAATAGATTCTTTAAATAATGAATGATATGAATTTATCAAGACACTCCAAATTTTAAATAGGTAAAATACAAAAGACTTTGGTGGCACACCCAATATAGCTAAACAATTGACTAAGTAAGATTTTGCGCCTCAACTGCGCTCGAAGGACCCTAACTTTGAATAATTTAAGACAAAATCACTGTGCCCGTAAAGGGCCTAACGACCTGCAGATCTATCCCTCTCAGGGCTAACTTTCATTTTAAAAATTTTGAATTGTCTTCTCTTAGACAATTATTCACGTTGCACCCAAACTCCGAGTGTGGATTGGGCACTATCACCTAGTGTGGTACACACGTGCAACCATAAATGAAGGGCAATATGCTGAACAATTTAAATTTTTTTACAACAATTAGTAGAATGCGTAACAAACAGTTAGGCTGATTCCTGCCTGTGCGAGTCTGAACATCTAGATTATTTAGGCATAAAAAATAGTTACGGCAATACTACGTGCCACAAGCTGGTTACAAAGTATGGTATGTAAAATACAAAAGTCATTAAGAAGAAAGTGCAGGACAATTGTTACTGGTGCGTGTGCTCCAAAGGGGAGAAACTGACAAAAAACTGTTAGCTATAGCACAAAGGCTCATCAAACTCAAACGGGCAGATAGAAAACACATGCTATTTTACGGCCAACAACTACAATTAAACCCGAAACTGTTAACATACCAAAGGGAATTTCCAAGGTGGATCCAAACAGAATATTAAAGAAAACAAGAATTTACGTGTTATATAAAGCGTAGCATTACAGTACCGCCACCAACTGTCCACAATGGGTTAGGTCCCAAACTACTAAATAGAGGAGCGCACGTATCTTAGAGACGTCCCATTGCTACCGTTGCCAATACAAGAACAGAACGCTTACACACAAAAGTCCTGGGTAACGTGATCGTTGACACCCAAGGTATATGCGCTAGCAGGAACAAGGTGGGGATTGGGTAGGGGAGGGGATCCATAGAACACAGTGAAATTAAGCCCTGCGAAAAAATTAGCAATAAAGACGTCGGCCAAGTCACTTGATCACTGCCGGGCGCCACCGTCCCCGAACGCACTCCAGACTGCACTCATGGTGCAGTTACATAACTTGAATTGAATTGACTTTAGGGTCACCCTTGAACGAGCTGAATTAAATAACGGTCTTCACATTTAAGCTTAATAAATCAGACAGGTAATTATTATGAAAGTTACATGTTTTAGGCAAGTCTTTTACCCAATACTCAGAACATTATTAAATTAAATAATACAAAGAAACCGTATTTAACTACAGTATTTTGCTAGCACACCACGCTCCGGGCACTTCACCAGTAGGACCTGATCTGTTCTGTCACCATATCTCCAAGGCTTCTGCACATCCGTCTCTGCACCCATCTTGATAATGACAAAGCTAAGTTTGCTGGCAAGGTACTAGTGTCATGCATCAGTGGTGCCATGCTGCAGCCATCACATGAATCTACTTCAAAATTATAATGTTATTTGCAATTTTACATCATATTCAAAGTGGTAATAGTATTTATAAATTTAAAGCAATAACAGTTTAGTTCCCATACAAATCATACACATTTATATTCAGTAATAATTCTGCTGCTAAGTGAATAAAGACATTAAATTCAAATTTTCTTAGGTCAATCAACCCTGTTAGTTACAACCAAATTTCAGCGCAGAATTTCCCAACGATCATCTTTATTTGTCGCTCTTGCACAAAATGCAAAATACGACTGCATGCTTCCTGTAATGCTTAAATTTAGCGTATTTTTCTGTCCTCACATTCCAAACATGTTCAGCGTATAATGAATACAGCATAAAGTTTCTGTAAATATAATTCATAAGCACATTAATATTAGTAAATATGCATTGGAAAATATAAAAAAGGCCAATTAGGATTATGTAAAATCTTAAATTGAGCATATTGATATAATTGAGCAAGTGCTCTACTCGCTGCTAGAATCAGGATAGATTTAAATTACAAAGTTAAATGTTGCTTATTCTTTACAAAAAACTTCTTCATGTTGTTGAACATTAATTACTTTGAAATCTCGATAAATATTTTTGAAATCTCAATAAATATTCACTGGACTAATTACGCTTAACAATTAAAATTAAAATTTAACTTACAGGACTCTTAGATACCATTGTTGGTAAAGTCCACTAGGCCTACATTAAACTACCAATAAAATATATTATCAAACTAACAAATTCGTGGATGACCCTGGGCCACGTTACGCTACTTGTGTATGAACACTGCGCATCAGAATTGCTTGCTAAAATAATAATTTATTCTAGGTTTTTTACTTCTCTAATCATTACTTTTGGTCAAATAACTTATAATTTTATGAGAAATATAACTATGAGAAATTACATAAAATTTTGATTAATGAATTACAAAATTTAATTAACTCTCTTTTTCTCATTGTATATTTTACGGCGATGTTCTAAATTTAAAATAAATGTTTGTTAAATTATGTAAGCAACTTAACAGTTACAAAAAAATTGATTTATTTTTATTTATCTCTTATTTTTGTATCATAGCTACGTTACTAAATTATCTCTTCATGCCAGGATGGTGATGGGAAGTAATTGAAGTGTAAAATATATTAAGATATAAAATTAAATATTAAAAATTGAAAAGTAATATAAGCGAGTAGATTTTTAAGCCTTCAATATTTAAAAAAAATGTTAAAACATACATAAACACATGGAACTAATTAATATCTAGAAATTTTCACAGTAATGTTATATTATGTCGTAACTTAGTTTCAATTTATTATTCTTTTTGACTACGTTATAGATTTTTTTTTGTTGTTTTTCTACATATTCTTGTGGTGTTTAACCACATATGGTTTTAACAAGTGTTTGTTAAATATTGAGAAAGGTAAACAACACACACATATTTAACATGTTTTTATTTTACTGAGCTGTTGAATGCATTGATTAATTTGAGGCCTCCGTGATTAATTAAAATAACGGGGCATCTAAGTTTTGCAACTTGCTAGTGTCACACATTTTATGATTTACTATTTGCACTTGTTTTGTTAATAATTACAATAAGCATATTACGAGTAACAAGGTGAACCACGAAGATTTGTTTGTGTGCATTTATCATAGTACGTATATTGTGATATGGTGTGATAAATTGGCCAGCATATGTGTAGTTCTAATGAATGTAGGAGGTAAATTGAGAATACGGCACAGTTTACCTGTATGCCTCGAAAGACGTCTGTTGAGGTTGGTACCATTGTATTAGTCAGTTCTTTTCATTTCTACGCATCACGTATGTCCTGGAAGTTCTCAGCAGACAACGTGTGACATCACATTCTTCATTGGGTCAGACATATTGGTATCCTTTGTTGCTGCAAAATTACATCTGTCTTAGTATTTAGCAAAAGTAATTTCTTTCAAATTTATATCTCCAGAAGGGTAGGGTGGTGGGGATATTTACAATCATAAAAATTTTACGTGGGTCATTTATTTGTATATAGTTTGGGAACATCGCCGTAACCTTCATACTTACTTTTAATCTTCCTGGGCCACAATTTTGACTCAATTCATAAAATGGTGTTTATGAGTTTTGTTTTAATAGCTAAGTACAGTCCCATTATCATAATATTTTATACGGGACAATACTTAGTAATATACTATTTTCTGAAATTATCTAATATATTATAAATATAGTTAATTCTCCTTAATATAATATATTATTCACTGCCTTTGTGCACCAAGGTGCTTTATGTAGTTCGTACTTCCTTGCTACGACTACAAAACTCAATGTGGCCGTACTGGACTCAACACCTCGTTGCCTGCTATTAATACCAATGATCTATTTTCACTGTAAAAATGTCAGCGGAGAGCATGAACAACTTCTCTCTCTTTAACAGGGTGGTTCGAAAATGGGTGTTGATTTGAGGAGTCAAGATCTATCGACAAGGTTCTGTGATACTTGGTATATTTAATACTGCAGCAGAAACAACTTGCACCAATACAAATGCTCCAAGTCAGTGGGTCTTCATCTCAAAATACAAATTATCACATACCATTTAAATCAACGTCAGCTGGCTAGACTGCAGCTCCAATTAACTGCCTACATCACGTTCACACTACAATTCTCCATCTCTCACTCGGCCATGTGGCCACCACTCCAATCCTGCAGTTCAGAGTCATGTCCACCCTCCTCCACTGCCTCTCCAGAAAAAAATCACCTCTCTCGGCTCATCAGCGCCTTCATGCCAACGACCGGAAGTTTCGTCACCCAAAATGGCGAGATTCCACGTGGTTAGAATTACTAGGAAATTACGTGTCCAGACTATAACTAAATATGAACTCTGGCCAAATGCATACTAAAATTATATTAAATACAAGAAAAATTATTATCATAATCACTCAGAAATAAAACTTTATCCATAATTCATTTAAATATGTTTCCATTCACACAAAGGTCAAAAACTATTAAAAATGGATGGGAACCAAGGCTCCTATGTCATGTCACATACATACACCTGGGAAAATCTGTGACTTGGGCCATTGAAAGTGGCACCAGCCTGTCCAGCTACCATCAGCCATACATGACCAAACTGATACACAAATCACAAAATGCAGACTATTTTCCAAATTGCCAACCTTACGTTGAAAAGTTTTTTTAGATTAACTCCAGGATTTTACATGATGAATCCACAGACACCTCACACTGCTAATTTCTGATGAAAGCAAATGACGTTAAAATATTAATTTAGATCTACAGGATGTTATGACAATTACAAATTAAACATACAAAGACCCTTTTAATCACATATTGTGTCTGGACACGCTCCTACTATGAAATACGCATAAGATGAAGTGAAATGAATATTGTACTGCTTGGCTTGGTCCATCGATATACAATATTACCATAGACGTAAATGAACTAATGAATGAAAGGTATTGCTTGTTATGTCGCAGGCATGATCTCAAAATGATGGTGCAGCATCAAAGTTCATGAATATAGTTAAGTATTATTACACAAGTAATTAGATGATTAAACATAATATCACATAAACTAGAACATCCACTTGCATACATCATAACATAAAATTCATTCAATGCAAATTATTTTCCTTGAGGATTTGGCGAAATATAAACATAAAGAGAAAACGATATTGCGCTTCAATTAGCACTAAGTTCACCTTCATTCAACCAGGCAACTATGTAACATTAACACAGATTGTCAATAACAATCACTATACACTTGGTTTAGCACCTTGGGAATTTATATGACTTATTCAAACGCCAGATCATATGTAAAATCAATAATGTGAAACAAATTATGGACTATTTACGACTATAGCCAAACACAATCACAATGTGAAACATTGCAATAAAAAGCGATAGATTTAGAATAGTGATGGATGGCAAACGTACCTTACATTTACTTGTAAATTATCAAATGATTAACTTACATGATGCACACAGTTCTGGTAATTATAACTACATGCAGCAAATAATATGGAAATAAAGTGTTTAATTTTTTTACTGCGGGATAAAAAATTTTAATTATGCCAAGAAAGTGTAAAAAAATTTTTAAAAATCCATTTTTTGTAAATAGTTTATTTTTGGTTAATTTTAAGCGAACAAACCATGTACATAGTATTTACAGAGTCATTTAATTCTACGTTCAACTATAGTCGAATGTCGCAGTTAAGGAGTTAAGGAAACATATCCCTAACATACAGGCCATAGGGAAAAATCTGCATTCAGTTGTTGCGCTCAAACCTGTTTGCTTGACTCGGTGCCATTTCACTGTGCTAGTATTACTAAAAAGAAGCACGATCTGACTGGACTGTGTGGAATATGTAGCAAGAGTGTAAGACAAAACAAAGCGGTGTAATTTGCTACTTTGTGTATTCAATGTTTTTTGAGTGCAGCACACTACTGCAAACATTTGAATAGAATGTTTCAAGGTCGTTACTTACTTTCAGTTGTAAATTAGTAGACTCTTATTTCATTGAATCATTTTACGCACCTATCATATTTATATTAAAACTTTGTTTATTGTGGCCTCTTTCTGTACTTATTGAGAACAGTGACTTGGAATATGCTGTATTGCAATTCATTTAGTACTGCCAGTAATGTGTTTCTTATTGTTGTGTATTGTTGCTTTTAGATTTTGCTATGTGTATTCAACATATTTTGAATAGTACCCTATGAACATTGAGTGTCAAATGTGACGGACATGACAAGATACTAACATTTTTTGAAGTAGTCACCTGCTTTTACTTCTTTTTCATTTTCTGTTTTATTGTTTTATATATATAGTGTTACTTAATTAATAAATTTTTAGTGTTGAGAACTACATTATGCTTAGTAAAGCAAAATTACAGTCAACTCCCAACTATCCGCGCTAATGGAGGGGGCCGATGCCTCAGATAATTCAAAATCGCGGATAATACACTTTTGCTCTTTTTTAGATCTCAGTAGAAGAAAAAAAAAGTCAAATTATTTCCAGTAATAAAATGCAGCAAGTTAATTCAGTAGACACTCGATTATTAGCATCAATGATTAGAAGATGTGCGCTAATAATCTAAAAACACAAATAAAAAATCACAAATATCTTACTTTAAAAAAATTAAAAAACTCAATCCATTCATGCGCGATGTAGGGACATTTTTTGTTAATCTATTCATCCGTAGAACTAATTAGTAAACACAGTGTG
Source organism: Medauroidea extradentata (assembly GCA_003012365.1). Classification (NCBI taxonomy): domain Eukaryota; kingdom Metazoa; phylum Arthropoda; class Insecta; order Phasmatodea; family Phasmatidae; genus Medauroidea; species Medauroidea extradentata. Next base: position 94,403 of record PNEQ01001305.1, read on the forward strand.
TATTTATAAATAGCTAAATTTAAAAAAAAATTCAACTTTTTGTTAACTATTTAAAGTGAAATATTTTGCGTGGATAATCCGCAATTCGGATAATCCACACACGGATAATCGGGAGTCTACTATACGTCCTAATTATTATGTCTGATAGAACCTTCAGTAAATAATATATAGAAGGTTGTTCATTTTCTATAATTTTAGTTATGACTCGTTGAAAGGCAGGTACTCCATTTTTCACACCAAACGGTATACGTGTAAATTGATATAGTTTTCCACATGCCTCAAATGATGTATAAGGTCTATCTTCCTCTTTTATTGGTATCTGATGGTAAGCACTTTTTAGATCAACAGTGCTGTAAATTTTATAAGATGATACTCTGTTCACTATGT
>PNEQ01001305.1:95789-133285 GCA_003012365.1 Medauroidea extradentata
TTCTTCTAACAAATGTTGTATCTCTGATTTAATGAATTTGTAATCTGACACTGTCTGTTTACGAGATTTGGTTGCAATAGGTCGGCATTCTTGAGACAATTTTGAAAATAGTTGGACTGGTTCAACATAAGCTGCAGCAACATTGCATATCTCAAGCGGTTTTTCATCTCCTCCAAAATGAACCTGTACACTAGAATGTATTTTTAAAATATCGTGTCCAACTATGATATCCGAACAGAGGTTAGGAAGTATACTGACATATATGTTGGTATATCTATATCCTTCTAGTTCAAGGTTTATCAAACAACGACCCTTCACAGACGACTTTTAGTGTAGTAGAAGCCATAGATACCTCTTCTCCTTGACAGGGTGTGATTGGAATTTTGTACTTATGCACTGTATTTAAATCAATAAAACTAGCCGAACTACCTGTACCAATTAAAGCCCAAGCTCTTGAACCATTTATTGTTACAGATACTAGAGCTTTACTCAAGGAAGATGGTAAAGATGCTATAAAATTCGACGAATGAGAAGAGAACTGAGAAACTGTTTTGTGCTTCTTTTTACAAACTCGTGCATAATGCCCCTTAAGGCCACAAGCTTTGCAGATAGCATCCTTCGCAGGACATGATGATCTGGTGTGTTTTTTTAGACCACAAAAATAACATTGTATATCTATAGCTGCAAAATTTTTATGCGAAGTTTCTACTGACATAATATTCTCAGCAATATCAGATGAAGTAGCCTTAAATTTCTTATCGGATGCATTTATTGATGAATGTATCGTATACTGCTGCGAATGGAGTTGAGTTAGGCAAGCTCTAGAGCTCTAGCTTGAGTGGTAGCTTGTTCCAAGGAAAGTGAGTAATTTTCTAGCAAATTCTGACGAATTTGAGGCGACCTAAGCCCTTCTATGAACGCATCTATAATATATTCGTCCCTGTTAACTTCCGCACTTACTGCTTTGAAGTTACATTCTTTAGATAGACGTTTAAGAGCTTCAAAATACTTATCAATTGATTCTCCATGTTCCTGTCGTCTAGTGTGAAGTTTATGTCGTGCAAAAATTTCGTTGACAGGTTTAATATATATATCTCTCAGAACACTTATAGCATCACTATAAGTACCACTCTCACTTATATATTCATATACAGAGGGAGAAATATAATTTGTTAGTACCTTCAAACGATCAGCTTCACTAATTCCAGCAGAGGAAATAAAATTTTGAAAAGTCTTGAACCAGTGTTTCCATCCTTGAGTTGAGTTTTCTTCGCTTGGGTCTAGACAAAATCTTTCTGGTCGAAGTATTCTATCCATGTTATTATTTAATTAGATTCTGTGAAATAAATTGAAATAGAAGGAATATTTAGACCTGAATTAGGCTTTATTTCACAGACTAGATCTGATGTTCTAGTTTGCAAGATAGTCATACTTAAAGTTAAACAACAAAGAGAAATTAGTCAAAGATAACTACATTTTCTAGTACACTGCACTTTCTGAACTAAGCCTTTCTCTTAGTACTCTTATTGCACTAAACAAAAATAGTTAACCTATGTCAGCCATCACAAAAATAAAATAAATTAAACAGATAAAACTCAGCAAAATAGAATACTCGTAAAATGAAATTACAATGAACACATCTGACGTGATAAAATAGTATAACGGGGCTTGAATTTGGTCATATGTTACAAAAGATTTCGGACAGTGAAGTTTCTTTCAAAAGAAAATATTTAAATAGGTATTTTTTCAAAAAAAAAAAATAGATGAACGAACCACGTAAAGATGTAAGAGTGACAGTTCTTCTTCTAAAGAATGTAAAAATGCCTGATAAGTCCCAACGGAATGTGTACAATTGTATGACAGTTCCTATTGCTTTCTATACAAGTTTTTTTTTCTTTCGTTGCTTGACTGTCATAGAGCGACTTCGACTATGCCGACCTGAAAATTGCGTTACAAATAATAATATGAAAAATGTTACTCAGTGGAAGAAAAATATATAGCCACTTTTAATACTGAAAACTTGATCGAGTATTTTAAATAATAACTTACCACGAAAATGTTAGTGCTTTAAAGCTATTTATAATTTAGAGTCACTAAAGGCCAAACTTACTCGTTATTGCCTAAAACATTTCATACTTTACTGCTAAAATCCGATGTAACACGTCAAGGTCATGTGCACAGTTTCTTCGAAGTGTTAAATTCGTTTCAATTATTTGTATACCGTTGTTTGATGTTAATCTGTAATTAGTAGCATTTTTCTACGAAGCGCAGTTCCGCGTAAGATATAACTGAAATTATTTCGAGTATCGTTATGACATCACAACTACAGCAAACTAAAATTTCTAAACAATAATTTTTACAACTAAACTTCACACAATGCAGTAATTGCGATTGTTAACACAACAATCGTGTAAATTCGCTGAATAAGTAACCAGCAGAACTGTTACCAACAATACGGCGTATGAATGTGTGCTGCTAACAGAATTAAAAATAAAACTTAATTGAAAGTCCGCGCAGAGGTACGGTTGAAACGGTAGAGTTAATTGGATCTGCAAACACCGATGTGAACGAGTCGTATTTATAATTTCACCGTTTCGCGACCGAACTTAATTTGGAGTTTGGTACACGGGATAGCCACATACGTTTGTTTTGGATTGCCCTCATTAATCTTCAACTTTGAAACTTTTTGAAAGGCTACCTATTTAGCATATTTTCCGTAAGGATTATAGGTTCATGACATAATTCTCCCAATTGTACGTTTCTGTGTGTGTCCCTCGCCCTTTCTCACACAGAAAAAAATTGGTGAACCCAATTTATATAACATATTACAATCAATACTAGTTAATTCCAGTTCATGTTGTAAATATCGATATTTGTGAAACTGATATTAGGTCATTGCATTTCTCTCCAACTAATTTATCGTGTTGTGTTATAGGTACAGGGCCTTCACAAAAACTGCCATCAGAAAAGACCTACTGCAAGTGGATAGAAGCTAAGCAGCTAAATAGTGTGTCGATCGGATAATGCCTCAATCAGTCTCGTAGTTTGAAAGTATTCAACAATAAGTGAAAAACAATAAGGAGCAGTAGAAACGAGTATAACCACAGAAGTACAGAAACACTATTGTTTACATTACAGTGAGATATTAATTATATTAGTGAACAATAATTTGTAAAATAGATCCATGCAGTAGACTAATATTAAGAGTGAAGGAAGTTGTCTGAAAGCTAGAGAGAGATAATGCTTAATAAATGAATAAATCACTCTCAGACCCTCCAATGCTGATACGTAGTAAGTATATCACTGTACAAAACGCAGTGTCTAATCAACTATTAGGACAAGTTATTTAACTTAATAATATACGTTCCTCATACTGTAGCCAAGAAAGCCGACATAAATTGAAACTTCGTGATATATTTAGAGCTCGGTTTTATAGTTCGACAGCAATATTAGAGGAAGAGTCCTCAGGAACAAATATTATATTCACCCAGAATACTGCTGTAGATTATTTGCTACATATCAGTGAAGTCACAGTTCATTACTCGAGTCATGAGTCAATAATGAAATACTATACGAAAAATATCTTTCTACTGTGGTTCGTATCACTAGAAAAATAAGAAACTTGAGAATAACTGAAAAGTTTATAAAAATACCGATCATGTTTCTAGATAAACTATTTGAAAAGAGACAACTATATTGAGGTTCTAAGTTGTTCAAAATCGTCAATTTCTATTTGTTTCGTATACTCGAGCTTCTGTCTAGGTTGTGAGCGGATCTATATTCTTCTCATTCAGTGATATATTTTTCTCAATTTTTACGCAAACTACGAATATGTATAGCCGAAACTTTAGTCATACTGCTCAAAAAAGGAATAGTTCCGCTTTTGACAAAAGTGAGACAATGAAAGCATTTACTTTCAGTAAAATACATAGTTACATATGCACGTAGCTATCAGACTGCCGAAGGTTAATTTAAGGAAATCTATATTATCAATGATTTAGTTAAATGGCTCTGCGGTCCTTGGCTACAAATATATTACTCTGATAAGAGGAGGGTCCTCACTTGCCATTGTAGGCAAGGAGCTCGGACCGGTATAGGTTGTTCACAGTAAGATGAGCACTTTTCGAGGGCTTGCAAATTGATTCCGTCCGTCATATTTCTACCTTCAGGCCAATTGTTGTTGCATTACCCAGTGGCTAGGATAAGAAACGACAAAATTATCTCGCCTTTCGAGTAAGCTGTGTTGCTGTAAGCTCTGAGTTAACTTTCGTCTCGGAAGTACAAAAGTGGTTCTTTGTTCGGTACTATTCGGGAAACTTCGCCACGGTTCAAGACATCGCCCCTCATGCGCCCAGTTCTTCGTAGATCCTCTGCCACTCATTTCCCCGTCATTTGTGACAGTTTAAGTTAATTCATATTAGTTTAGGATAATTGAAGATTTAAAAAAATGCTATTCGCTTAGTAAGGACGGTTTTGTTAGGAAATGAAACTACGATAACAAATATAGTCCACCTACATAACAAAACCTTCCTTCTACTAAGCGAACCACATTTTTGGCATTTAAAGAAACCTAAACTTACGTTTTTCTTACTTTCCTGACGAAAATGTTTAACGCGCATTATAAGTGTGTATCTTCGAAAAAAACACACTTCAAACTATGTCGCTACAGTTTTAAAAACTAGGCGCGTTTATTAAAAACATTATTTTCGGGAACCTTAAAATGGCCAAATATAGCTTTTGCAGACTACCGTACCTGGAAAAATAACAACCGAATTAAAAAAAAAAAAATACAACTATAGAAACAAGCGTTAGATGTTGAACTGTGCTGCTCAGAAATAAAATAATCTGGTCACCACTTAGTCCCATAGTATAAAGGATAATAGTAAAGCACTGCATGGCAGCTGAGTAGCTTGCGGGGAGAGGCGATAATGCATTACATACGTCGGTTAGTGTCCCTCTTACCGCTCCTGTCTCACTCACACATACACAGCTTACCTACGGATGCCTTTCATAACTTAAAAAAATAATGAATTTTTAACTCACAGGAGAATGAAAAGGGAGAGAAGTCTCAGCAGAACAGGGCTCATGAGGGGTGGCGACTCGAATACTACCGAAGTTCCCCGGTCAGTGCCGAACAGAGAACTACTTTTGTGTTCCCGGATGCGCGCGACAGCAGTAATAAGGAAGGGTTCACCCCTACCCGCCCTCTGATGAGGGAATATTAGAAGGGGGTGCAGAAATAAACAGGGAGGGGTTTCTAAGGGTGGCAGTGTTCGGGATGCAACACCGCGCGCTCCGGGCCGGTGCGGTACCAGGTGCATTTGAAACCCTCGTGGATGTGTACACCCGTGTAACAAGGCTTCAACAGGCGGATCACACGTCCTAACCTTCCACCCTTCCTGACACACTTGGAGGTCATGTTTAGAGACTAACTTTTAATACGTTGTGTATGTCCAACACTAGAGGAAGACTCAATGCCACCCGGACGTTTACTTGACTCCTCCAAGTGCATGTTCATGCTAGTGTCACGTACAATAAGGGTCATCTACTAAAGTGAAAATGTAAAAGAGGTGAGCAGTAATTGTTTGCAGGTACTGTAGCATACGATGACAAATAAAAATTAATATGTCACAATTCTACAGTCTGTTCATATCATGTTCCTACTTATGACGTAAAGTTTTACATCACAGAAAATCGATTTTTTACTTGACGTTGTAATTTATTTTATTTCCTACTGTAAGAAATTTCATTCTGAATTGTCACGTTTTTTATGTATAGCCGTGCTTGACAAAAATTATTATTTTACCTGTACTAAAAACTCTGCACAGTAAAGATAAGGTCACATTCGTATCGACGGTCGCCAATGAGGAAGACTATGTAGTATTTACAGCACGCAACTTAGCTTACTTAAATAAACTCGATTACTTACCCCCATTTCATTACATGTTTAATAACAATTTAGTACAAAGTAATATATCAATATTTTTAATATTCTCATTTCATTTACCTATGTTAGTCAAGTTATGAGGATGGGAAATAAAAAAAGGGGAGGGGGTTGTGTTCACTAGAACCATGAAAATTCTCTTAAATTGTTCCCGTAAGGTAAGAGCACATTATTAATAGCCAGAGAGAAAGATATCAGTCAGATTGTTTGAAGATTTCCGTGAATTTAATCAGTCTTAATGCACTTAAATTTCAAGTCATCACTGTACTAATCTTTCCAAAGACGAATCCAACTTGTGTTCTTATTATGCTTTACTCGTGTAAAACCCATTCGTAATTTGTGTGTGTGTGTGTGTGTGTGTATGTGTGTGTGTGTATACTATTGGAAAGAGTAACTAACTTTTAATTACGTATTAATTGATGGTGTTACTATATTCTTTGTATATCTTTAAAATATAAAATATGCAGCTGGCTGTTAAATAATACAGACTGCTGTATCCAGTCCACTTCGCTGAGCGTACTTTAATTGCGGAACCTCTTTGTTTTTAATTCATCTTTATTTCTCTACGATAATCAATAACTGTCTTTTATAGAGAAAAATCATATCGATTGCAACTTTTGAGTTATTTCTCTGTGGTCAATATTCACTTTTCGGGAGTTGTGTAACATTTTACTACTTTTCACACCCGTAATTGTCGAATTCCGAAAAATCCTGAGTTATATTTTTAGATATTTTCATAAGCTTCACTATAAAGCAAAAACCACCTCGATATCTCAAATGATTTAAAAGACATGGACAATTAATTGGAAACACGTTTTATTTTATTACCAGCTTTCAATGATAACAATCTAATAATCCTCTAAAGAACGTTTTAGGTATTTACGTAAGCTTCATTTTAAAGCAATAACCACCGCGATATCTCAAATGGTTCAGGAGATACGGATGATTAATTGAAAAAAAGTTAAATTTTTTTTACTGTCTCTCAAGGACAAATTTAGAAAAATCCTAAAACTACTTTTAGACATTTACATGAGCACCTTTCCGATGCAAAGATCACCTCGAAAACACATTTAACGGCTTTTCACCCTCTTAATTTCCGAATTTCTAAAAATTATGAAATATTCATTTGCTTAGGCAATGTTTTGAAGTAGAAATATTAACAATATATCATCAGGTTAGAAAGTTATTGAGAATTTCGCGAAAACATTTTTGGCCCCTTTTTACTCCATTAATTTTTTAAAAATCCTTCCTTAGTGGGTGCCTACGCCATGAGGGGAATCTACGCTGAAAATTTCACGTTTCTAGATCCAGCGGTTTGGGCTGTGCGTTGATGAGTGAGTGAATGAATGAGTGAGTGGGGCACTTTATTTTATATTTAGATATTATATTTTCAGTATTTTTCTGGGTTTATACATAGCTGTTGCAGTTAACAACATTATTATGACTTAACTATCGTTTCTTTCAACAACAAAACACATTATTAATATTATTTTAATTTTTTAAAACAAAATATACAGAGTTTGGGTACAAAAACTGTCGCTAAATTGTATCGCTAAAATTTACGTCCTTTCTTATTTTTTATACTTGAATAGTTTCTATCAAAATTAATGGAACTGAAACATATGTGATATGCATAATATTTGTAACATTTTTCTTTTCAGAAAAGTCTTCCAATTTGTATAATGCTACAATTTAGATAAATCGCACGAGAGTGTAATTTATTCTTTCTGCAGAACACATTGTTTATTTTACATAACATATTGTTTATTTTATTGTTCAGGCTGTTTTGGTTTCATAAAATATTAGTTAAACTTCATTATAAAACGTTGTTTAAATATTTCAACATACCAGCTAAGAAACCGAATTGCTATTACTTTTTCAACGGAATTATCATTCTACAGAAGAACATTTTTTTCTCTCATTTTGGCTGGTGTGTGTCTGCGCTATTCTCCTACACCAACGTCAGGTCATAAAACATATACTCTGGAACTCCAACTGCAAACCAAAGTACAGCAACAGAATATATTAAATACAATATACATTACGCAACGTGTATCTAAAACATAGACAAACTTTAACAGGTGTTTGTTGAGGTGAAAATAGAAGGTTTCATGTAGGGATCCTATGGTCAAGCTCACATAGGAAGCGCTGCAAATGCTTCCAAAGTCTGAGAAAATATGAAAAAATTTTGTAATGTTTAGGAAACTACTTGCTTGGCAGAAACCAATTTCTGGTTACGAAATAGTTTTACTGAAAGCAATAATACCGTGAAGGATTTGAAAATTTAACACACGTCAGTACGCCGAAAGGGGTTGGCACTACACTTATTATTTTGGAAAATGTAAGTGAAAGTAAAACGTTGCTATTTTTGACCAAACATAATTAAATGGCGGCAAGTTTAGAAAAATAAATGTATGTTTCAAAAACTGCCTAACACTCGTCCTTTTACGGTAATCATTTATTGTCTGATTTCACATGAAAGTGATAATGCCTACTAAGTATGCAACCAGGAATGACTGAATGCAACACTGGAGAGATGTGTGGGCAGTTGGTTTGTGGCAACTCGGAATCGTAAGCTGCATTGTGTAGTGGGTTGCTACAATATCATTGGAGTGAGTCGTGCTTCCCTCCCCTCCGACCCCTATTATCATTGTTGTAGTTCCCCTAAGTCTTCTCAAAGTGGGCAGATAAATCAGTTTTCGGACTCACGAGGCTGCTCACGAAGCATCAACGAGTACTGTTGTTGTTGTTGTTGTGTTTTTTTTTTTTTTTTAAGTTTAATTTATACCCATTATTTTTAATGTATTTTAAATGTTTATTTCATTCGTTTTTATACTTTAACATAACTAGATAAGTGTAACAAAAATCAGTCAACGTGATTAATAAATTAATTAATAACTTAATGACATGTTTCAACATTTTATTTAATTGTAAATACTAATGATGGAAATTGCTAAATCCTGGCTCCCATCTTAATAATGCCAAATTAATTAGCAATAAATAAATGCAATAATTTTTTTAAAATCTAAAAATCCATGTAAATCCAAGATCCTTAATTTTTTAGATACTGTAACCAGAATTACAATAAATTATGGCAAAATAAAGACACAAATATCGAATAGAAACATTTAATAAGACCAACCATATTTCGCTATAAATTACAGTTTTAAGTAAACAAAACAAATAAACAATAAAATGTATTTACAGTTGCTAGGAATATTTAATATTGCATGTATTTCGATACTAAATTAAAATCAAATTCAATAGTTCATAGATAATTACAAACAGTAATTATAATCAGTTTTTTGTGCGAAAATCTCATAATTTCACTAACAAAAAACATAGGCACTTACGTAATTGTTTGCAATTTATTATGAAAATGTCATATTATTATTAAAGTGGAAATAAAATGTTTTAAAATCTTTTTGGCAATATTCTCACGGCGGTTAAATTTTGTTGGACTTGGCCGTTTTGCGTTTACAAACAATCCGAGAAAAATTAGCTAGAATACCCACAGTCAAGGAGCATAGAAGGAGAGATATTTCATTTTTATTTTAAACGGCCTTTCTTTATCCTGCTATGAAATCTGGTGAGTTTACACTTGCATTGTTCCATCCTGTCGGTTCGAAATAAAACCAAAGTAATTGATTGTGTAATAGCCTATTTATTTTTTGATATTTATTGTGTATAAAATATTTTTAGTGGGCATGACACGGAGCTTTGGGCGTCACAAAGTACTAAATTGAAATAACTGAAAGTATTATTTTATTTCTATACATTTTTGCAGCATTTTGAAGCTATTACGATAGTAAAATAAGCGTATTTGTTGAAAGCGGGAAACGGGAATAAGAAATTCACACGTTTGTGAAGAGCTTCGAATCCATTCCACGCATTTCGTTTTTCAACGAAACAACAGATATAATTGCTTTTATCATTCTGTGACCAAGAATACCAGTGTTGTAATTATAAAGCCGTAAATTAGGTCTGTTTCACAGAATTAGTCGGAAGTTCCAATTTCAAGTCACCAAAAATGAATATATTTTCTTCTAGAGCTACCCTGGAGCTTAACTAATATAAAAAATATTAAAAAAGAACTTCTTGTCAACACATAATATTTACGCGAGTTAAATTAATTTCGGTACCCTAATACTGAAACCATGTAACTCCGTATTGTCATGTCATTTCATAGGAGGAGGAATGAGGATTTAAGGCCTTGTTACCGAGTTTTGTAGTGATTTCGGAAATATTTTTTTAATGCTACCTAATACTCATATCAAAATTTTGCTCCACAATTTTGACACTTATATGTTATAATTTGTAGCTGAATTTTTTTGTAGAAATGTACTTAACGGTTTTTTAGATTTCGACACCCAAAGTACCACGTTATTTATCGTGAAAATATGCAAAAATGAAGCAAAATATTTTTTTGCTGACGAATGGTACATTATTTTTAGAATCGCATTCACAGTATTGTGCATCGTGTGACTGTACATTGACTCAAATTTTTTCAAAGCTTTTGGTTTAAAAATATTTTAGTTATTGTCACCAGACTGATAAAAACTCGGGAGCAAGCCCTTAATATTCTTACAGTAAATGAAACGTTATTGTACGTAAAAATATCACCAGGTGTGTCAAACTGGCGGCCTGCAGGCCGCATATAACACGCGAGAGACTTTTCGTGACTCGTCTCGCCATCGAACATAAAAATTATAACTATCTAGAGCAGACGTTCACAATGTTGGAGCCAAACATTATGTTGCAGCTAACATGATGCTAACTGTAAATGTATAAACACTAGGTGTAAGTGCAAGCCTTCACATCATCACGTAGCATGCGTACGTACGTCAATGAGTTAATGAACTGTCTACATCTTACGTGCGTGTGAATCCAGCTTTGAGGCGCCCGCCTGGTGGCCGTGTGTTTGTGAGTGAGGCACGGCGCCAAGGGCGATGTTGGCCGGCTCATCTGGCGCGGTATCGCCTCTACTGCAAGACACTGAAACGTCGTGGAGTGGTATCGTGTATCGCTCGCCTGACTGGCACTTTCAGTGGTGATCACATTTCTATTTTTGAAAAGATTTAAGTAAAGTCCATTGCTTGTTCCTACAGTAGTTTCGCACGAATCCCTTGAGTAGTTTTACAGCTATAATAAGTTGAAAAAGCAGTTTTTAGCCATGATTTTTCTAATCGACGTGATGCTTTGAAACGACTCGTCAGTCTTCATTTAAAATGTATCTTCTTTTCGTACAGTGACACAATAAACATATGGGGACTAATTTCTTAAAAAATAAAGTATCTACGAACACGCCGCAACGCATTTTAATCGCATGGTAGGCGAAGCCCTTAAGTAGTCGTAAGAACGACATAGTTAATTACATATCAGTAACGTTTATCACATACATCAAGCTTTAACAAACTGAAGAAGTATTGTGGACATACACCACTGCAGCAAATATTATGTCGCAGAAAATCTGTCAAACCAGAAAGACAGTCAAAACAGTCTCTGGTTTTTCATTAACACACCATTTGCTGCAATTGCGTATGTCCACAATACTTCTTTAGTTTGCAACTTGCCCTCATTTCAAGAATCGTTCAAAAATAATACATCAAGCTTTTGTCATAGATTATTTTACTTGGTTCGCTCGAAAACATAGCGCTATAACTCATTGTTGAAAATTTTCTCGAACAATAACACCGTTTGTTTACGTCTAGATTCTACGATGTTGTGAATCCTATCCCAGATAACCTCAAGCGAGGCTGTTAATCATCTGTGAGTCTTAAGATGATTTAAAAGCTATGGAATGTAAAAATTAGATTTAATAACATTCATACAATCAAGCTAATATTAATTTGGCTAAAAGCGTGACAAGTAAATTTGTTGTTTGTCACCCCGGTGTTGGTACACACATAGCATCGCTTAGTGAAAGCCTCTTGCTAGTAGGCACAGATCCACCTTCTAAAGGGACGATGGACGGTTCGTATTCGTGTCGCATGGCGAAAGAAGGGGACGGGGGTGGATGGACGTGGTCACACGTCGTAAATCTCCCGGAGATCCGCGAGCTGACGGCATTCCGTCCACGGCTGCCGCCACCCCTAAGTCACAGCCCCGTCGCGCGCAAAACTTCCCGAGATAAAAGTTCGACGGTCGGAGTGCGAAACGCTGCAGGGATGTGCGTTGTTGGCGGGGAGGTGGGTGAGGTTTGCTGAAGTTAGGAGCAAATGTGTGCGAGGGTGCTGTCAGAAAAGCGGGAGGAAAAAAAGTACGAAACACCAACATCGATAAGAGTCTAAATCCTATTTTTTAGTCCCGGGCCGGTGTATCAGAGTGAGAGAAGGGTTCATCGGTGAAGGACGGGTAGGGGCTGAATTTATTATTTGTTGGGAATGGTGGTACGCTCTTCCGAGAGGCCCCCAACAAGCACGCGTTGTCCCGAATACCTCGTGTCTCGACTATATTAAACCATACCCCCATTCCGAGTCATGATAGAAACACAGCTGCCACCCGTGTGTCGGTGTGACGAATGGCCCTCTCCCCGTCGACCCACTTCCCGATGTGCATCGTCCGTGCGACACTCACTAAAGCCGGCTCGTAATAATTTAGTCTGTCCGCGTATCCTCCCACCTCCTTCCCCCCCAACCCTCACGAACTCAACCACCATATATTTTTTTATCCTCACCCTGCGTACGAGGTACGTGAAACGCCTCTGGTGTTCCGGCGTAAACCTCGGAGGTCGAGCCACGCGCGCTCTAAATCACACTGCCTCGTTTGACCTGACGCGCTGGAAAAAAAATGTCACCTGTCACCCGTCGTGTTGGATTGTCGGTTTGCGGGAGAGGTTCTCCGATGGGAGGAACACCGTTTCATTGATTACACCGTGGTTATCGTGGAGCAATCCACGCGCCGATGATGCTGCCAGGAACCCTGCGTGCCATTTCACATGCGGCAGGTGGGGCCCTCCCACCAAGGCGATCCTAGTTGGAACCAGATTTTCGCACGTAGGAGTCATGCAGGAAGATGCCATTAGTCGGCGGGTTTTCTTGAGATCTCGCGTTCCTTCTGCCTCTTAAAGCCGCGTTTACGCGGGACGTAAGCCACGCGCGTGTCTGTGGGAGGCGTGGAATACGCTCCGTGTAAACAGCAGAGGCGTGATGTACGTCGGTATTATGTCGTTATACGCTTCAAGCGTCAAGGGATCAAACGTGTTTGATTTTCAGTCGTGAGATGGTAAGCGTGTGGTGCATTTTGGCAAGTACAAAGATTCCCCACTCAGAGATATGGACCTCGCAGACGCAATGCAATTGCAACATAACGTTACCGGCTTGGTGATAAAGAAAATAAAAAATTCACCAACAATGCAAAGAACCCCACATCAGCGCAGTGTTCTAAACAACAAGGCTATTCACTAGACACGAGTATATATTCGTCAAGTGTTGACGAATGACTGTGTGTGATAGTTGTATTTAAAACCAGACAAATCATAACCGTATTCTTTAGTAAATCTGTTAACATTGAAATGTTCTTATATATACGAATTTATTTGTAGTAGTTAGTGCCCATTAATATGATTTAATTATTGGTCGTCAATATTTCCGTTTACGCAAACGACTTTTTACTTTGGCATTTTACAAAGTACTGTTTAAATATTAATGCATATGTTGAAATATTAACATTTGTATTATATGTATATGTTTAATGATAATAATTAAACTGTAATGATAGTAATTTCTAATTACATGTAAGTGTAAATACAGTATAACTCCATCAAGGTATATTGATTTCCTCCATAAGCCTTGTATATTGCTTTACTCGAAATATTAACTCCAAACTCTTCGAGGAACCGCCTGTAGCTAAACGCATGTGTATCGTGCCGGACGATGCCGTTAGTCGGATTTTCCCGTGGATCTCCCGTTTCCCCCGCACCATCATTCCGGTGCTGCTCCATACTCACCTCATGTCACCCCTCGCCAGCGCTAAAGACCTCGATGTTAAGTGCTGACCAAAATCTCTCTCTCACTCACTCAAGTAGGTAAATAGCACAGTATTACTTCAGATTCAGTTTCGCTGTAACAGATTTTCTCATATTAGTCTCAGTTTAAGTTATCAGTGACAGACACATTCTAATAACTCATCAAAATGCATTTCAGACATGCAGCATAGTTCCACAATATTCAAGGCAATTGTTTTCAGCTCACGGTCAGTAAATGCTGATGCAAAAGCCCTACGTGCTGCAATCTATCCCCCTGTCCAACATATTTTTTCTACAACGTTTTCTTTTAAAGTATGCATACTAAATAATTCAAATACTAAGATGTCACACGTAGATATGTATCTTTCAGCTACGAATTGCTCCATTTTCATGACTGACTGTATTAGTGTGAACACTTGCCAGATTTCACGTGTGGGAACATTTTCACGCGTACTGCGATCAATGGCGGGCGTGCATCCACGAGCGTGGTTCACGTCTCGTGTAAACACGACTTTAATGTAGAATTAATGTGACTGCCTGTTGGGAACAGCTTCTGCTTGCATAGCACGAAGATCGCGTGAAACAGTCACCGAAACTATGCGAACTGTCAAAAATATACGACCTTAATTGTGAATTAAAAATTAATGTGTTATACAGTAAAAAAATTGTACATTCACAAAAACATTTTTTTTGGAAAGTAGTTTTCAAAAAATTTTTGTAAGCTTACAAAATATTGTAAACTTTACAATAACTGCTTGTAAATATATAAATACATGTGCATATTTACAAACATTTTTGTATATTTACAAAAATCTTCATATATAAAATGAAGTGTCCTGACACATTCACTCACTCATTAACGCACAGCCCAAACAGCTGGACCTGAAACTATGAAATTTTGAGGGAAGCTTCCACTTACCCCGTAGGCACCCACTAAGAAAGGATTTTTCGAAATTCGATAATTAAGGGGGTGAAAGGGGGTGAAATTTGTTTTTAAAGAATCCTTGATATCTCATTAACCGGGAATGCTATCATAAATTTTTAACTCCATAATATTGCCCAAAGAAATGCATATTCGCAAATTTTTCGATTTTGCGAAATTCGAAAATTAAGGGGGTGATAAGACGTAATATGTGTTTTTCATTTATCCGTGGTTTCTCCTAAACCATTTCAGATAGTGAAGTGTTTTTTTTAATGATGCTTAAATAAATATCTAAAAAGTATTTTTACAATTTTTCGAAATTCATCCTTGAAAGCTCTTAAAAAAATTAAACGTGTTTTTAATTAATCCCACTTATCTCATAACCCAGTGGAAATATTGAATTGGTTTTTGCTTTAAAATAAATCTTGCGTAAATATTAAAAAAGTAATTTCAGGATTTTTCGAAATTCGTCCTCAAAAGCTGTTTAAAAAATAAAATGTGATTTCAAACCATCATCTGTATCGCTTATACCCGTTGAGATATCGAGATGATTTTTGATAAGAATAAAGCAAATGTAAATATCTACAAATCAAATTCAGGTTTTTATGACATTCGAAAGTTAAGTATGTGAAATGCAGTAAAATGTTACAGTCTCCCGAAAAAAGAGAATGATCACGGAGAAATAATTCAACAGTCGTTTCTTTTTGCCAACCTACTCATAAATAAAACCTCTTTGGACTGTAGCCGCTACATACGAAAGAATTATCATGGCATGCCATTAACATTAACTCAGGTATTGTATAAAGTTTGTGGTGTGGTAGGGGTGGGGTTACGGATTCGTATCCCGTGCAAGAATTTGCGATGGGAATTGCTATGACATCGTACGATCATAATGCGCGCGCTCTTTACACTGAGCTAAGGCAGTTAATTATAGTTCACTGTTATTGAGTACGCTAGCTGATAATTGCCTTCATCACATATTTTAATCACAGTTACTGTTTACATTACATAATTTCACGCGGGCAACGCCGCAGCCGGCCGGCTAGTAACTGTATATTTTACTATTATTTGAAGTGTCGCAAATATTGTTTTGGCAACCAGTTAGCATGAAATATTTTTGTAAAAGTTCAAAATGTTTTGGAAAATGAGACAGACCATCGTCGGTGATCCGGGTTCGATTCTTGGCGGGGTCGATATCTGGATTTTCGCATGTGGGAGTCGTGCGAAACGATGCCTTTGGTCGGCGGGTTTTCTCGGGGATCTCCCATTTCCCCCGTCCGTTCATTCCGGCGCTGCTTTATGTCACCCCTCCCCAGCGCTAGATACCTTGATGTGAGTGTAACCAAATCTCTCACTCATTCACTCACTCACTCACTCAGTTACTCACCCCAAATGTATTTGGAAACTGCAGACCACTTAATGACATGCAACTTTCTTGTAGTAGTACCTAGACTGATAAATGTTTAGACATTTGTTTTCAAACTTTTCCTTCTAAATGTATGCAATTATTTACTGTGTATTACACAAAATTCCACTACATGAATAATAATCATATTTTAAATATTTTTAAATTGATTCTTTATTTTTGGCAAAATAAAAATCCTGTTTCCGTATTACCGACATTGATGCTTCATGAAATCGACTCGACGAGAAAACATTACTGAAGCTCACCTTTCACAATAATTGCTATACTTGTAAATAAGAAAAATTCAAAATGTTCGTTTACCGGTATGTTAATAGTTTTAAAAAAATGTGTTAAATTAACACCGGTGTTAACATAAGCTCTAAAATTATTTGAGGCTAAATTACTAATATTTACTTACCTTCATGATCTTGATTTGGTAAGAGAGAAACTTAAGCAGTTCCCATAAATTCTTCAGTTTTTGACTGGCGTGAGACTGGAAAGGCGCCTACTGATAAACAATTTGTTGTAGTCGACCGAAATCGAACGCATAACTATAAGAGCAGAAAGCACGTCATCATGGCATTACGCATGCCAAAGTTACGTCAAAAAGGACACTACAAACCTTTACTAAATGGGTAATTATTGCTATCAATACACATCTTTGTAAAGCGATGTTTTCGTATAAAAATCCAGAGAAAGGCGTCAATTATCGAACACGAATATTACAGAACTAAGCTGTTTTCAAAGAATAAAAAAATAAAAGACCGGAACATAACATCAGTATCGCAAACGTGATAGTAAACCTACAAATTGAACTAGAAAAATCTAAACCGGAATAAGTGGCTTCACACAGAGTTAAGTTGTAAACATCGAAGAATGAAAAGCATATGTCAGATGGGTGTAGTAACGAGTTAAGTTTGTTATCCATGCTTTGGTCAACATATTCTGTTTTGCCACATTTTGTGTACATTATATTTATCTGATTATTCCATTTTAATGAAATATTTCAACAATAGCAAAAAATGAATAACATTGTTATAAACATGTCGTTAGCTGGGGTAGACTTTGGACACGTGAAGTGACTTTAGGACATTAACAAAAAAATATTTAGTATGTTTGGTAGCTCTAAACAAAGAAATTTACTTGCGATGAATTCTGAACAGTAAATATTCACATGACATTTAATTAATATTTACTCGTAGATGACTACTAAGGCAAATAAAAATAGTATTTAACTTTCCCGAAGTTATCCCACGTATCCAAATATCCCACCTGTTTATGGAACTAAATCTGTTGTCGATAGCTGAATAATCTTGTATTTCAGCGTATGTGTTCACAATCTCTGATAAAAGTATATAAGAGAGAAGTCTGGAAGGATTGGTCTGTCGTAAATCCTCGGAAGTGTTCAAGAGGCAACAGACGCGGACGTCGCGAAATCTACAGCGGTTGAACAAAGAAGGCGGGACGATGGAAAGAGAAGGAAGCAATCGATGGCCGTGAGAAGATGCGGATGATCCCCGGAGTGCAGGCAGGCCCTTCCCTGTCTAGCCGGGCTCCGGTGTAAGGACGTAAAACGCCCTTTCTACGGCTTGTAGTCCTCGGCGAGGGTGGTGCGGGGATTGCCTCGGAGGGTTGCGCGAAGTGGGGCGGACGTGGTACGTGTCGCCAGATTGCGGCGGCAGTTGGCTTGTTCGCCGCGCAGACCGAGGGGGGTTTGCGGCCGTGGTTTGGCCTGGGTCTAGAGAGGGTTGGGCGGGGGCGGAGTGTGGGAAAATCCCCCGCAGAGCAGACCACAATTACACACACCGACATCGCCGGACCGGCCGCGCGAGAAGCTGGGTGCGCGATTTGACCATCTCCTCCCAAGGACAGCGCTCAACCCCTAGGTAACTGAGCACCAACACTACGACATATCCTTACCTTAGTTGTAAAACCTCGAATCTCCATTTTTTTTTTAATTGAACATATGAGCATATGAAACCATATTAATGAGGCATTTCCACATGAAAAATTTTTGAACGTAAATATAAGAATACATTTTATAATTATGGTATACATTATGTTCTTCCCTCATTATGAGGGAATTTGAACAGTTTTTCTCTCATCCTTTCTGGATGGATTCGAAATGGAGTTACGTGGTTTTACAATTAAGGTGACGATATGGAGAAGGTATCTTTCATTCAGCAAGAAATCATCCGAACAATTAACGTGATAATGCGTATACCGCCACCTTAATTGTAAAATCTCATAACGCCAGTTCGTATCAATTAAAAAAGGAGGAGAGAAGAACTATTCAATTTCCCTTACACTGAGAAAATTGCATACTTTTGTATAACATCATTACAAATGAAATTGGGGGCCTGAATTGCAAACCATGCTAACTCCAAAATTTAAGAAACAGCAATAAAATATCATATATTTTCCGTGTGCATTTACATCCATCTTAAATGTGTTACTATTCAAAATACAGTGATTTTACTGTACTTAGTAACATATTTCAGATAGAAATAAATACTCAATAACAATATTATATTGTATTGCTATTTCTTAAATTTTGGAGTTAGCATGATTTGGAATTTAGGACCCCAAATTGTGAAATTTACTTTTAACAATATTTCCTTGGAAATTCGTCATTAAAATGGTTAAAAAGAGCTCAAATGTTCAATCTTAAAAATGGAATTTCGAGTTTTTACAATTAAGAGTTAGTGGACCGTAGCTTTTTTATCAGGCACGGAAACTGGAATGACGATAAGTCGAATATAACCCGTGCGTCACACACCTCATCGCCTCTATAGGCGCAGAGTACTAAACTAGCGTGCAGTGTTTACGTAGTAACTGTTTTTCAATAGGACTTCAAACGATGACCCTATAACTTCATTTGTGGAAAATATGCGGTAAAGTCCGATGGAGATTTCTATGATTTTGTTTTACGATTACAGTTGATATTTTCTCGGCTACAGCAACGTGAAAAGGTCATTTTTAGCACTTTTGAGGAGCTTGATAATCACGTTTTTAATTATCGGACTGCAATTTTTCAAATCATATGGACTTAATTTGAAGTGTGTTTTCTTTTTGTAAATAAACGAGAAATATGTTTAGTAACTATACATGAAAAACTACTTCCCATACCACACTACAGCACGTCTCACGCGCCAGAGCCACGATTTTGTCACGAGAAGTGCGCCATTTTCTTTAAATGACTTACGTGAACATCGTCAGCTCTGCTTCATAGTTATTGGCGGCATGTCTTTGTTCAGACACGCCTCTGGTATACATGGATTCAAAGCCGTACATGTTTTAAGCAAGCAGCAAAGCAGTATGCAGTTTAGGTAGGAAAGCAGCTCAATATCACATCATGAATTACATCAACGGGCCTTACGAGGGCATGATACATAATTTTGCGCTTAAAGCGTCAGTTTAAAATAGTAGGTTTTTCGAAGCCAATTCATAATTGAAAAATATCATCACTAGACAATAGTCTTTGCCAACGCTCTGGGAAATTTTTTTTTCTCGAGTTACTTGTGAAGAACAATCTCTGACGCCGAAAACTCGTACATTTAATTGCAGCGCAAGAGAACGCGCTTAACAAATGCATCATTCTGTATAAATATTTGCTCCTAAAGTTGGTATATATTATCCAACGATGTTATGTAGGTTTTCCACATTGGCTTCCAAAAACGTGTACAGTCATTTGGGGTAACTCTGTACAATTTTGATGTAACATTGTACCATGCATTTTATTTCATACAATAGCATTCGGGTGTTCAATCACTATGCAAATTTAAAGATTAACAAATTCATTCATCTAGAACACAGCTGTACTTTTAAATTCTGAAATATTTCATTTTAATTTAAACTATGCTGATGGTACAAAGTTGCCCTGAACGGTACAAAGTTACCACAAATGACTGTACATTTCAGTTGGTTTAGTGTTTACACACTCTCAAGGGCGCCGCCAAACTGCTAGTTGGATATTCAGAAGCGACAAAACTATGAAGACGACCTTAGGCACGCGTCAAATGCCGCATTGCCATAACGAGCCAAGCGCCGAACTGTCGTGCAAAATTCCCGTTGATCCGTTTTTACTACGAGACTTCAATCAGAGACCATGCAATTTTATTAGTGGTGAGTGTGTAGAAAAGTTCAATGCGTGATTCTATCAGAATCTCGCATACAGTCGGTTAGTACACTTTGAAGTACGGCAATCCGAAAAAGGACGTTTTTAACCTTGGAGAACTGAGAAACAGTGTTGTTGAATAACACGGTGTCTTACCCACGACATTATGTCCTTGCCCGAAGACTTTTCTCCTTTGATACATAGGCACAACTGGCACATGTGGAATAGTTTCGTTTAAATTTCGTTTTTCTCTGTATATTGTAATTCATTTGAAGCGCGTGGTTCACGGCGCCCTTAAAGGAGAGTGTTAGAAAATTTTATTGTTTTCAATTTCCAGTCATAACATTTAATCAAATAGTATTATCTAAATGTTATCTCCGACAAAGCATAGGATATATTCATGGTAAAATGTTTGACATAAATAATAATAGAATCTTTCATAAATTTGCCCTGCAGTATCATTGTAAGAGAATTATGGTAAACCGAGGAGAGATGGTACGGGAGGAGAGTTGACGCAACTAGTTAGTACAGCCGCTCGTTAAGGTGCCATAAGTTTTTCGTGTTTATATTTCACTAGTGGTTCGCGTTTCAGTGTTCCACGTGGTGATGGTAAATATCAGAATTTTCAATTCACTTATGTGTATTTTCTAACTGGCATATAACGGGTTGTGATAACTGGCGTGTGAAAGTGTGTGAGTGAAATAGGGTGAGTAGGCATGTCATGTATAGGATTACAGATCCGCCACCATATTTTCGAAGATAAAGGAGGGGTGTGACATCTCTCCTACACAATTAGATAGATGGCTGAGCAGTTGGGTAGGTGAGATGGCACACACCTTCAACTAGAAACCGCAATCCGGTCGCTATCATTGAATGAATATGTGGCTTCGAACAGAGAAGTGTAATGAATCACGGGAATGGGTAAGTGTACTTTACGTCTAGCTAACATCAAGGTCATTATAGACGGTTTAATGAATCAGTAAGGCGAATTTTTGTCCGACGAGCAATTTTCGTAGGGGTAAAGTTACAGGTGATTTCGGCGAGGTAATAATAACGTACGAATTTGTGGACTAATAATGGTACCCTTATTAAACACGTATTGTAAATATCATATTATTGTAAATTATGTACTTAAAATTTGTCCAACCATTTGGCAAATGTTCATTTTAAATGGCAGACATGAAAAGTGCTGAATTACTAACAGCTTATTGGTTGTGAGAAACTTAAATTCTGCAAGGACAGTGTCTACAGTAGATTTCCTTTAATCCGTATTCGTCTGGACCTGACCAAGTCCGATAATTGAATTATCCGGATAATAGAAAGATCCAGATAATGCAAAAGCAGAATATCCTTCATAAAAATATAAATACTAAAATATTATAAAATTTAATATGACCATAATCAAGAAACTGCCCAAGTGCTAGGGTGCGATAAAGAAAACATGTAATAACATTATGATGCCTCAGAATACTTCGATGAAGATGAGTGTGTTGAATGTTTCGAGCTCTACTCGATAAACCAAATCTCTATCAGACTGAATAAAGTGCAGCAAATGTTTCAGATGGCTCCATGAAAACTGTACTAAGAGTGTGATGTGCGACAGATTGTAAAACAAGATAAAATGTTAAAATGTATGACATTAACGTGATAAATATCTTTTGTTTTTTGAAGTTTTTCTATTCAGCTAGTTTTTACCTAATTGGTTATTCAGTTTTGAAGCGACATTTGTTTTGCTGTGATCCGAGCCTAATTAGGGGAAAATTTTGCTGTGTACTGTCCATAACATGAGGCGTTATGATCATAGTTGATTTATCTATAATAAGAAGGACTTATCTCCGTCTGGAAATCTGTAGCATTCTGTTTTATAGTGCCATTTCTCCTACACTAGTATGCCATCTTACCTACCCTATTAAGAGAGATGGTACAAATGTAATCATCTAAAACTTACCTAGTAAAATAAATCAATCAATGGTGTTGCTCTATTGTAGTGTGTGTGTGTGTGTGGCCATTATATGCGTAATAATTACCTGATGTGTGCAAACACGGTCATTTTATTGCTATAAATTATTTTTTTATGATTTTTCTTTGAATTGTGTGCCATCTCTCCTATTTACCTTATAGGATAATTTTTAGGAATTCTCTTGAAATGAAAGATTCCGTTATTATTAATGTCAAGAAGTTTATTAATATATCATATGCTTTGCCGAAGAAAAAAATTTGATAATACAATTTTTATAAATGGAATGGCTCAAAAACTGAAAATAAAATAAAATTGTCTAACACTCTCCCATAAGGGTACGGCCTACCCCAGAGCTCTAACCTAACCAGGGCGAAGTTATACATTTAAATTATATTTTAATTGATTCGTTACACTTAAAACAATTAGACTACCACTGACGTCTTTCGTTTTGGTGCGGTCCACATTGCTGTTTATCTTTCTGTTTGTTTAACATACAGAAAACCATGAGCAAGTATGTATTTTTTATTTCTAGCAAAACTCTCAAAAACATTCATTCATAGTTCTGCCCCCCCCCCCCCCCCCCCAGAATAGTCGTTGTAACAACATTTTCCTCGTTCCAATACTGATTTTTTTTTTAGAAAACGATATCTTGGAATGTGACTTACCGAGTCTTACGTAATATAATTAAATATGTAAATCCCTATATTTGTTCTCGCCAAGATTTCTATTTAGGCAGCCCCTTTAAGGGGTATGGAAAGGTGAGATTTTGACAAACAACTGGAATAGTCGATCGTCGATAAAATCTGAACTACTCATCATAATTCAATGGGACTTTTTTTGTCGAGTACCGGACGTCTATTTATACAGCACTAGGCGGTGGTATACCCTGCTTTCAAGTAAAAACTGTTTTTTTTAATAAGGGCTAGAAATCACAATATCAATAAAAACGGAAAACTTGAATGTTTAAAATTTTTAATTATTTTGCTATCTGAAAACCTCTCGCGCAAAGGTTTACAAATTTTAAAAATATATTAAAATCAATATAGGCCTACGAGCTCTTTTTTTAATTTGGTAACTAGACCAATATATTACCATATTGAAAATTATAATAATTTAAGTACTCAACTTTTATGGACCTTCTGGTTCCAAGCCCTTCATTATCTTAAAACAGTTTTTAAATGTCCACTCGAAAGCAAAGCGTTCTACCGCCTAAGTGATATGCAAATAGACATCCACTAATAGTATATTTACTTGACAAAAAATTCCCATAGAATTATGGTGATTAGTTAGGATTTTCTCAACGCCTTCAGTTTCCGTACCCTGTAATATTAACGTATTACGTACATGCGGGTGGACACTCAGTATTGTGGTACGTAGTCATCGACTGTTAACGATGGCCCGGCAACGTACCCATCATCGAGTACTGAATAGTTTCGACAAACCTTGTGCGCATTACACTTTACAAGAGGAACTGTGTTCTTTTGTCTTCTAGTACAGAAGTGTGGGCTTGCACTTCTCAGCCCAATTCCTTCAAACCTGCTGGACTTCACGCCAGTCGTGTCACGATAATCGTAGATAACCGCTAAGCGACCTTCTTACCCGTCAGGCACGAGGAGGATGGACGTTGTTTAACTTATTCTGGACACGTTTATCGGCGCGCAGGGCAACTTGCCGTCGACAGCACTCCCCCCTACCCAACCGGCCCTACCAGCACCCTGGTCTAACTCATTCCTTAATCTCAACCCTCCCTCACGTGTTACGAAACTGCTAGGCCCTTTTGACCTATCCCCCTTGCCAACCACCCTAGCCACCTTCCTACCCACTTCGTCCAGACAACCTCCAACTTGGTGCTCGGCAAATTGGCCCACTGCAGGGGTTGCCAATGCCTAGAGGAGTGCGGGGATAGGGGATGGAAGCAGAAGGAGAAAAAAATTGCAACTTTAATTGGCAACACAAGTTACTGCTGATTTCTTCTCGAACGAGTGCCCTAGGTGGAAAAGAAAAAAAGGTGGTCGGAAAGATGTAGAAGGGGTGTTGAAAAAGTATGAGGGGAGCGGGGGAAGATGGCACCGTACTAGATGTAAAAAAAAGGAGGGGTGCGAGCGAAGCTATGGCTAGGAAGTGAAGCAGGGAGGGGTGGAGAAAAAGTTCCTTTTCGAACTTTACAAAAATCTTCATTGGTGGAGGAGGCAATTCTTGGGAAATCTCCGAGATCGTTGCCAGAAAGAGTTTCCCCCGGCTCGAACGTTGCGCGAAGATAAAAGTTGAGGTAATAACACAAGAAGAACCAACCGTAGGATTTGGAAAGGGGAGGAGGAGGTTTCTGGCAATAGCTTAGAGGGAATGAGAAAGTGCAGGGGAAACGGAGGAACGGGTCGGATGTAATATATAGAGACAAAATAAAAACGGCGGGCCTAAATGACCGTGACAATCCACGCTTTCCCCTTCTTCACTCCAGTTTCTCCCTGGCTGAGGGGTGAACCGTTTTGTTTCAAGAAGACTGCCGCAGTAATCTGAGTGTGTTCCGTCTTCTGCAGTTATGGTTTTAAAGCGCCATCTTCGTCCCCAGCATGTCTCTGCGACAGCTGCTAATGCGATAAAAGCACAAGCCATATTTTTATTGTTCTCGTGAAGATTGCAATTTCCCTGACAAAATGTTAGTTTACCCAATTTCCGTTCCTAGCGCTCCGTTGATAGATATAATGTGTCTGGTCCTCAAAAACTTGCAGTCCTTAATATTAAAATAATATCCACTAAAATCAAATACATTGTAATATTGGACAGCTTGTACTTTTCAGCGAGAGCTTGATTTCGCCGCAAGCCTACACTTTGTTCATTTCTGTTCACACTGCCAACATAAACATTTTGGCGGAAAACTTGGTTTTCTGTAAGATTATTTTGTTCTGTTTTCACGACCGAGAACGCAATGACAAAAAAAAAGCAAAAATGCCAATACGTCAAACACATAATTTGTACAGATATTTTAACGGAAAAACAATTATATTAGCCGGCAATATTTGTTAAAAAGTATTAAATAAGTAAACATTGTGCTCCTAGGTTATTTTTAGCACTGTCGGATTTGTAATTAGAATTTTGTTGTCAGATATCATCAGTCACAAACTCTCGGAAATTAATATTATGTCTAACAATATCAACCAAAAATCATTGTTGTTATTTATCGATGCTACTTCTAATGGAATTTTCGGTTTGTTTACGTCTGTGTTTGAGTCATGTTTGTCTTCGATCTGCATTACGTGTAAACTAATACTTTATGTCTTATAAATTCAGTGTTGAAAACTCTTCGAGAGCTTTCAAACTTCATAAATCAACTCGAGTAATTTTAACTGTCGCAGTAACTTCCGGCACTTAATCTAGGAAGCTGAAACTGCAACAGCACATGAGAGATGCCAATGAATGTGCAAATAAAACACACGTGCCAACTGAATCGGTTAATGCTAAAAGGGGATCAGTCCATGAAAAACAGGTTTCGGAGAAAAAAAAGTGTGCCAAACCTCCAGTTCATACAATATCATTATAATGTTGCTCGAAACTACTACAGCATGGTAGAAGGCTATCCATGTAGTCAAAACAATTAAATTATTATTTGTAATATGAAAATTATATATATATATATATATATATATATATATATATTGAATCCCTTGGACTCGTCCCCGTTTAAGCATATCAATGATTACATAAGAGAATTGTACTATAAGCCGTCTTTTTACTTAATTTTTTCCTAAAATGTTACAAGTTTGTGCTAAACACAAAAAAGATTATTTCTGTACCTATTCAACATACGAAAAGATTCAGTCAAGCAGTTTGGTATGTATTTTTCAACGATGTCTTGAAACAATTTTTTTTTACTTCTAAAATGTTACAAAAATATAATAAACGCAAGGGTACAGTAATAAAACTTTACAAATTAAATGTTTACTACTGTTTTGAACATTTATCATATAAAATATTCAATATGTATATTGATCGAAAAAAATTGCCCCACAGATTGATACCATCTTTGTATGGAAATATGTAACTTGACCTTATGGCCTCTGTAAAGCCTTTCTCATTTTCCCAATTTTTTCGGACTGAACACCTTTTATCATTAACCGATTCAATAGTAACAATCCCTTTATTAAGTTATTTTTTCACACTATGTGAAATTGTTTGAGCGTCAAAAGTAAAATACCGGACTGTTCTGAACTCGGATTGCAGCCAACTTGGAGCGGACGGAAAGTGAACATGGCCTGATGAACTTATTCCGGAAATTTTAATTTAAATTGGCATATAAAATCGATTAAACCAAGAATAACATTTTGTACGAAAACCTTTCCCCCGAAGGGTAAACTACTTAACAAATATAAATATAATAAAAAGGCAAATATGTATTACAAATGTTTCATTGAAACCATTCGTCAGTGTATTTAACTTATTTTGCATTACAAGTTGCTTCTATAAAAATATTTATTTTGTTAGCTAACCCATTAGGATTCTAACATCTGACATAACATTATATATGGTAACTGCTCCGTTCATTTCGTCCAGTCCGCGATGTGTTATAAGTAAACGTTTCAATTCGGATTTTAAAATCCAGTTCATCTCGGCGACTGGACAGGTAGTACCACTCCAATCCAACTTCAATCTAGTCCAGGTGTGTTAATAGGAACATATTAATCATATTCTTCAGTTGACCCCAGTTTGTCCGGAATAAAATTTTCCTATAAACGGACTGAAATAATACTCATCTGAATAAAAAAAAATAGTATATAGAATCTATGCACGGGCATTTATTTCACACTTCAGCCAGTGATAAGGTCAAAATATGGTTAAAATGCTTGAACTCGACATATTCTTAGTAGCTATGGTACATAAGCCGACGTCCCACAAACGTTATTCTTATGGGAAAACAAGCACAGTACGAAAACACACCATAACTTGACAAGGCCCTTTTACGTTCACATCACATGTCATATCACACAGCATGGCTTTTGGCTATGTTATTTCGTTTTTTTTTTTTTTTTGCAAGGTAGGCTATAACTGCTCAGACTAGAAGTGGTTTATTAACACTGTGCATTTTAAGAAGTTATATTTACTTGAAATAGTTTCCTGGCCGATATGTATTTGTTGTAAAGGCTTGGTTAAATTGGTGGCTAATAATAGTACAGTAAAGGATCTCGCATACCGGAGTGGCGGTGGTGAAATGCGACCTATGTAATCAAATGAACATGTTCAGACCTGCAGCGAATCTACCAGCGCGGCCTCGCAGGCCGCCTAGTGTTGCAGTACAGTGAAGGCATACCTTGTGTTGACATGTCAGATCCGGAGTACAAGAATATCAGAGGAAAAGGTTGGATATGGGATGAGATCGGCAAACACCAGGAATATATGGTGAGAATCTACAGCAGTTTTTACTTAAAGTAGTTCAGTATCTTTACTCTTTTTAACAGCTGATACATACCTAGGTTGCTGCTCATCTTCTGTTAACGCTGCAAGAAGTAACGTTTCCTCTATTATGTCCGGCCGGTCAATTTCTGTGTAATACAGAGACAGTGTGCAGATATCACTACCACGCCTGCCGCGGTGTGCGCCATCTTGAACGCCGCCGCCCCGCCTAATACGAACCACATATGTTATACAAACGTCTGGTACTTTGAAGAGTACTGCTAACTGAAGATGTTCATAATATTGCTGTCATTTGCGTGTCAAATTTAGGAAAATTTCAGCGCAAAATATATTAAAGTATGTTTTAAAATAGCGTTGCAACATGTTAATGTAAAACACTGTGTCTTCTGCATTATTGGTAACGACTTAGATAGATTTCTTTTCAAAGACAGCGTTACTCAAACATATATATTTATTTGTCCTCATTCATGCTATAACTTTGTCACAGCAAGTGTTACAATTTGCGTGAGTTAACGTAAGCGTTGAAGACCGAATTGATATTTCCTTCCAAGAACATATTTCTTCGAATTGAATTCATGAAATACAGACGAAATTCGGGTTTACAATTAGAGATATGAATTTCTTTACGCTTGCAGATTTCACCAATAAATTTCTGTGTGAACTTAATTTTAAATTTTTTAGGTCTTGAAAATTGGCTGGTATTTATTTCCTAGCAGCACGTGTAGGCTACGTTGCATTCATCTATTCCTTCCTTTTCAGAAGTTTCTGTACTTTACGAAATATATATGTTTGTAATCAGATTTAGAATCTAGAGGCGGCGAAAGTAAAAAGAAGAAAATAAGTATCCAGGGAGGCAACTTTTTAAAAATTACACATTGTGTACCTCGGAATTCGAAGAAGGTTGTGAAAGTAAAGGAGGAGGTGAAACTCGGAGCGGAAGGGGAAATGTCTCGTTTCCGCCTCCTTTTCATTAGGATTTTCGGTTACTCCGGGCAATCACTCGCTCGTTTGACTCCGGTAAAGCGTGTTGACGGCGGTGAAGATAGCGCGGAAGTGTGGGAAGGGGGGTAAAACGTCTTCATCCCGACTCAATAGCGGACAAATGAGGTTGCCCTGGCGCCATTCGACTGACCCTCCAAGCTCTCTCAAGAGGGCGTAACGAGCCGCGACGAAGGTGGTAGGAACCAAGACGGAGAAGAAAAAAAATATATATCCAAGGCTGGTAATGAAGCTGTAATCGCATCAGCTTCTTGGAATTTTTTTAAATTCATACTTTGACTAGATTCAGGAAATAAATTATGTTCGCTCTCGTGTTGCCGTGGCGATCATTAACACGAAGAGTCTCCAATTATTTTTGAAGTGTTGGTAACGCAATAACGTACGCAAGCAAATTATTAACTTCTAGCAGACAACTTCCATGGTTGTTCCAAGTGAGGTCACTGACCTTCGGTGCAGCCATTCTCATTTCGGTTTTCCGTAATCCTTGATAGTTCCTATCTTAAGAACATGGCTGAATCTACCAGGTTTATGTTTGTCCAAGCCTGGTTATCATCGCTAGTAATCTCGCTGTCGATAAGACGTAAAGCTTTACCTTCCTATCTGCCTAACACAAAACCCCATCTACGATGGTAAAATATATTCAAAACTCGTACGAGAAGCAGGTCTCGTAATAAATCTCGTACGCAAATTTCTCGTGCTAGTTGGATCTCCTGCGAGATCACGAGATAAAACATGCACTTTTATTTTATTTTTTTCAAAGCCCTACGAACTGCACACAACGACATATTCAATTGACTGTTCTACGCTAGCCATGCGGCCAGGTAAGCTATATATCGATAACAGAGTAGCTTATACGGGTGTTATTCATAGTTTAAGATGTGAGACGAACAATCTGCTTTGTGGTCATATAGAAGCTTTAATTACAGAAGAAGTGATTTAGTACTGTAACAAAATATTATTTAAACAAATTGGTTTTAAAAGATACTTCGTTACGCGATATTAATTCAAGCCGCCTACCTGTCTGCAACAGGAAGAAAACTTGTTTCAAAATACTGAATAAAGCTTTTTTTGGCCGATGATATTCTCTCGCAAGAGTTCTCTTGAGAGGGTTTAGTGCGAGATAAAATCTTGAGACACGTAAATGCTGCGTAACTTCCTTGGAATGCGGCAATTGACTTCCAAATGGGTGCCTGTGGTATTAGGTACATAGCACAGGAATAAGCTATGTCCTGTAATATCGAAATCATCACTGCATTCGACTGGAGTGATAAAAAAACACGGAAAAAAGAATCAGGAAGGCAGCACAGGAAAACAAACCCAAATTCTCACGAATGTAAGTATAGTGTTTTACTAATGCGCTTCCTTCGGTCATAACAATTATATAGTGCATTTACAGTAAAATTCCAGACTGCATTGTCCTAGAACTCAGTTCAACGTGGCGCGAACCTAACGTGCACGTGGATTGAAAGGCATTTTATAGAAAAATTTCAATCCAGATTGGCATACAAACATAGAGTGAACCTGGACTGAAAAAAGTGTGGCGACTTCCTTTGCCAAACACTGAACAGAATAACGTGTCAAAAACCCAAGAGAGGAACATTTGTTATATATTTTGTTCGAATTAATTTGTAATAATGTTTATTTTTACTTATTTTGCTTTACCTATTAGTTTTAAGACATTAAACAGTACTATTTAGCTAGTCAGTGACGATTCTGACCTCTTACATAACCGAATAAAGGATTCAGTACGACGAGTGATTCGTCGTCACTCATTTCAGTATGTTGGGTGTTTAAAATAAACATTTCATTCTGGATTGAGCACTCCAGTCCACCTCGTTGACTGGACTGACCCCGCTCGTACTTCCGTCCGGTCTGAGGTTGTTCATAGCTGCAGTTCATTATGTATTCACCAGTCCATTTGAAGTTGAAAACGGACTGACACATTTCCAATAAACGTACTAATTGATGTTCTTAACAGTTTAATTCCTGACTGGACTGAGCTTGGACTTGAATCAACACTGACAGAACGAGGACAGGAAAGGGATTGTAAAATAAGATTATGAAGCAATTTTTAATGTAGATAGACATTTAATCACAGAAGAAAGCTTAATCGACGAGCTAAATAACTTATACAGCCATATTGTCAGTCTGTGTGGTAGAGAACGAATTACCTTAAGATACCATGTCACATACTACAACGAATTTTCCTTAATTTCTTCTTTATTAAAATTTTGGCAAGAGTTAACTGAAAATATTTCCATAGGGACATAGATAATTTAATTACATTACCTTACATTACGTACACCATATTTGAAAAATTAAAGCATAACTATGAAATAATTGAGTTAATTTAAATTTTAAGATAAAAGTTTTCTCCCATAAAATATTACACTAAATAACTCTCACTATCGATTTCATGCAATAATACGTACTTAATAATGAAATGTGATGTTTCAATGAAAAAACATTGCCGGTTATTCATCACATCTTACATATATTAAACAAAAGCGAATATTTTAAACAAAAGAGGTGACGCAGCCTCTTAAAACGACATGCGAAATATTGACACTGTTTTGTTGTGATACCTGTCAATACATGTTTTTCAACTGACTTTACTGACATAAAATAATTTATTTAACGAAATTGAAGTTTACTAAGTTAAATGTAAATTTTTTTCACCATGTCTGAGCAATTCTACATTACGTAAACAAACTATTCGACATAGTGACCGTTGTTTTGTTCAATTCAATCCGATAGATGTTGAGAATCAATACTCAGTCTAAAAGTACACATTCTCATTCGCCTCGGACATTTATATTAATTTATCGTTCAATTTCTACTGCTGTTCCGTCGATGCATGCGTGTTTAACGTTGAATTCCAGGAGTTTTTTCTGTCCTCTCCGAGATTGAACTGTTGCTCCAATAGTAATGATACTACTACAATGTACAATGCGGTTTAGGTATGCAAGCGTTTGTCAGTATTGTCTTCCCAAATTAATACTCTCATTAACTTCATTGAGTTGCTTCGCTCAGACAGGTGTTATAACTATCTTCCTTATCGTCCTTTTTATTACGATAGCCAAAAAAAGAAAGTACGGTCGTTTACGTTTCGACTTCCATTTGAAAATGCTGGTCTAAGAAAATAGATGTAAGTCATTAATACCTGTTCACATTTTTGACTATCCCCATTTTGTTCAGCGACTTTATTAAGTAACAGAATGTAATCAAACTTTTCAACTATAAAAAGTTGTCTCGCCCGGATAGTGGAAGATTACATTACCTGATTTTCTCTTTGCAGTTATGCAAGCAGTCTAAAATTTTATAAGTGAATTTTTTTTTTCGTTATGAGGAAATACGTTCTATTATGAACGTTTAAAAAATAATCCCGTTATTTTGTTAAATGATACAGACGTAGCATTAGTCGTTTTACCTGTGCGTGGGGTCACAAAGCTTCCGTTCATCCCCTTTCAAGCAGCTTATACATTGGTAGACTTTTCAGACGAGCTATAAAACAGGAAAAATAGGCAAGGAAATTGACAATCGTTATTCTAATTTTTCCGTCGAGACATATTCTAAATATAAAATTGAACCAGCGAAATTTGTAGGCCCATATACATATTTTATGATCTTATAAAAAACGAATAGTCAAGCTAACCTCGGTTTCAGGTAATTCATTTAACTACATAATTTCCGCTGTTCGTTATTAAAACATTGTAATGACTATATCTTAATGGGTTTGCCTTGGCGTAAATATAGCCTAATTAACAACTTACAAACTTTTTTCTGTCTCTTTCTGAGCAGAGTTTCAGCAGCAGAGAATTTAGTTCGAGAGACACTCTTTGGTTTTCAATACAAATTAAAATGTACGTTTTATAACGTGTTTAATTAAATAACACATTTAAATTAACTCGAGAATTTTCCTAGCAGCTGTAAATTTAATTTTAAATTTGAACCAAAAATATTCATTTATAAATGTTTCGTGGAAAATGATACAGATAATGCCAATTAAAACAGCAGTGCAGAAACTGCAACACTTATATTTGTAATAATAACTCAGAATTTTTCAGAATATAAGGTAAGAAATAATAAACGCATTTTACGACAATTAAGAAAATTGTTACAAAATTCAATGCCCGAAAGTCGTACATTTTGCACAATGCTATATGTATACGAAAACAATTTCCCGGCTATAAAATTTGAATAAACCCTAGTGAAAAACACTCTCAATCCCTTTGATTTGTTTCGGTTATTTTACGTATTTTATAAAATTATTCTTTCTATATTTATGTTTTCCAAGGTCTCCGATTCGCTCTTGATTTCTTTATGTCTCTACTTTTATCTTTCTCTCTCACAAGTATATCTTGGATATGTCCGAAAGCCCATGGATGTTAAGGTTGACAGAGTGCGTGTAACTTCAATGCACGGGTCGCACTCTGCTGGCAAACTGAACTAACAGGCAAACTCCAAACTGCCTCGTATTGAAAATCAGGAGAATTTGTTACAGTTATAGAGAGATATTGCTATCCTGATATATTTCAATTATATGAATGCAGTATTGCGAAGAAAATATGTAATAGGAAATATTTCATGGCTGGTATCTCGTGATGTTCGGAATGTAGTCTACATTGCAAGGACGATAGAGGGAAATACTTTATACAGCCCGCTCTTGGGCCGCCTATTCGCAGACTACGATTAAGTTCTTGGAGCTTACAGTAGGCTGCAGCATTCAAGTTTCCATATCACCGTGAGACCTACCTATTAGCCAGAATTAATTTTGATTTTCCATTAATGTTGTTTAGAAACACCAGCACAAAATTGCAGTGTATTTATTTTTAAAAAACGATGGCACCGCACTTTCTCAAACTGAGAATCTAAATAGTAATAATTGTTTCTAATAGTTTAGCTAAAAATCACGTGCTACCTTTCAATCAAGGGTAACAGAAACTAACAGAAGAGTGTATACTACTCATATATGGTGACTGGATTTAATTCATGAGTTCACTGACCTGTAGGATATCCTTCAAAACTATATGTGTACTCTGGCAGACAGCAGATGCTTATTGGCTGCTCGCTTTCACAGACCACTTTATTGAGCCTGCATTTATTTTACTGGCTAAGTACCTTCCAGGCGGTGTTAAATAAGTCAAGAGCCAGTTGCAAAAGTAACACGACTTAACGGTTGAGTGAATTCTAGTTTGTGGGTACACGCGTATAATATAGGAAAGTTTAAAAAAATCAGAATTTATTTTATAATGTTATAAAACATATAAATTAAATTTAATTAATCAAAAGAGTAGCACTTATTCTCCTCTCACTCAGGCTTTATCAAAAATTAACCAAAGGAAAAATATTTGGCTGAAGTAGTTTCACAAACTCTACAGTGATACAATACGGGTAGACAGTCAATAGAGATAAACCCAGCGTCACAGACAGGCGGTCAGAAAGTGGGAGAGTATCAGTCACTGCGTGTGTTGGAGAACCACCCCAAAATTAATCTGGAGTGACTTCGGAAAACCATAAAAAATTGAAATCAAGTTGAAAAGACAGGTAACCGAGCACAGGTTCTCCCGAACGTAAATCCAGTGAATGTTCACTGTTTCCATCTGGCTCGCTGACGCATGAAATATTTGTTTGTAAAGGTTGACAACAAGGATACCTCGTTAGATTCTTCCCAGCAGCTACGCTAAGGAGAGACATTTTGCCGACCTAATGCAGTGCAGATTTTTGATAGAATAGGCAGCGAACCACATAACTAAAAAGCCATGCGGTGGCATTCTCATCACAAAGTGGGAAATTTTGTCTTAAGGTAACTTTCACATGACACTGAAAGCATTATTAATGTATATTACATTAGGAACCCTCATTTTCTTTAAATAAGGGCAGCAATAAGATTTTGTTACCATTACTAATTAGATTTTCCCACCACAGAACAATAGTTCGTGCAACACATTACGCTCGTAGACGAAAAGTTGTATGTATCTCTTCATCCTGAATCACGACCTCTGAGAAAGACACTTAGTGACGTGCTACCAAAGAAGCATTGCCCCGTCTGCTATACCCATTTACTTACCAGTGACAGCAACGTATGATGGGCAAAAATATTGGCAATTTCTTTGATAATTTCTTACAATCGGGGTAAATGATTTGGTGAAATATTCTGGAAATACGCCTTTTCGGTGCTATGTCGTATCGAAAAACCAAGGCGAAACAAGGAAAAACAACAAACAAGCAGAATTGACTGTAGCAACACATGCATATATCATAAAGCCTAAAATTTCCAAGTCTAGCTCGTCGAGGTAATCTGTGATCTTGTGTAGTGTCACAGTTGTGTTGTCTTGTCTTGTGTTTGTGACGTCGTTGTTTAGTTATCCTGTTTTGTAACGTTTGTCTTCGTCTTAGTTCTAATCTGCGCTGTTTTAATTTTGGTATCCTGAGTTTTCTCAATTTTTGCTTTGTTATTTGTTTTATATGTTGACGTTTTTGTTTGTATGTTCGGCAATTTAAAAAAATTCCTCTTGGGATTTTTTTAGGTTTTGTTACTTACGTATATGGTGACAACAGCCAATTCGGCTTCTTGTTCCTTTATTGTTTTCTTTGTTTCATTCTTGGTTTTTCGAGATGAAATAGCACTGCAATGGCGCATGTCTGCAATGTCGCACTAAAAATATTAGTAGTCGTATACCTCTCATGCCCTTCAGCAGTACACGTTCTCCGAAGATCTCATCCAGCACATAGCATATACTGCCTTTCCGTACCCCAGAGGCTAAACATGAACCGTATTACAGACCACACAGATGCAAGTTGTGTCAAACGCCTCTTCGTTAGTCACATGTATGCAGGCTACTTACAAAACATGCTGCCGTAAGAGTTTAGCAAATCGGACATGGTTAAATACTGGCAGATCGAAGGGGATACGCCTTTTCCAATCGCGGCGTGTATATGTGGTCAAATCGCCACATGTCAATAGCCGCAAGTAGGTTATCACTCTTTGGCAACCTTGACAAGACCGAGGCCTGTCCACCCTCTATGGAAGGATTCATAACGAGTCCTCTTTCTAAGTGGACTGGACCAACGTACCTTCACAGAATACAAAAAAAAAAAAATAAACATCAGATCATACCGTTCACTCTTAGAGTCGTCACATGGTTTCATCTTACAATGAATAAATGCTTACTGAGACTTACGGGAGAACCTTACAAACTACTTCAAGGTGTTCGGGCCAATCACCTCCTCCGTAATTACTCCTAAGTAGGGGATTCAACTTGTTTTACCCCAAGATCAACCAGAGATCACCAAACTGCACAAGGCTAGAGTTTTCACGCAGCTCCGCGTAGTACCTGCGAGAAGCCATGAATCTGGTTTTTCGTCCAAAACTGAAGTCCCTCAAGGCTCTAGTCCTCTGTCTCTGAAACTAAATCTTAGACATTACAGTAGAAAGAACCAAAAGCCTTTGTGAGCATAGTGTCCCGATGTGAACTTCCTTGTGACTGAATAAGTCCGAACCGCATTTATCTTCACAAACTCTAAGAATATTCATCCCGGCTATGTTTACGAAGTAGGATATTATAACTCAAATACATCACGTTGGATCTCTTTAGAAGCATGCGTCGACATGTTCACAACCTTGTCATTGTGTAATGAGGTTACTTTCGAAACTACAATCACGTCAGCATAAGTTGATGAACGTGTCAAAAGTGATCTGTACGCGTTAAAAGAAATTACATTAATTACATTTTAGTAAATTATGTGTCAAACTGTATAGTTGTTGGTATTTTCGTCTGACAGTTTTTCAGAGACAAAGATCACAATTATTTTCTGCGAAACATTTCGTCTGATTATTGTTTATGCGCAGAGTTTAAGGAACAGTAATTACTTATGTTTAAATAAAGATAGTAAATTTATACTTAAATATAGCATGGAATTTATTCCGGCTATCCCATGTGTGTGTATGCCTCACTTCGCTTACCCAAAGTAAATCCATTTACGTATTTTTACGATATGTTAGCTCAATTCCAAAGGTCAACCAATTTGCTGCTTGGTAATAGTCCTCTCCGCAAGCAATTTCTTCTTGTTTTAAGCCCGCCTGAACGTTCATTTCGTAGCTGTCAGTTTGGTGTTGTTTTTCGTCATGGTTCGGATTCTGCTCATGACAATTTACTACCGTTATCTGCGAATTTGAAACCACAGCTGTTACACATCACGTCTTTATGAATTTAACAAGCGGAAATTTACCGACGTTCTTCAAACTCGAACCTGTTTCGGAAATTAGTGATTACAAACAGGTCGCCCGTAATTCGCTTGTGGAACAGTGTGCGGTATTGAAATCCCAGACCGGAGTCTAAATACCGTGCAGATGCAATTGCAATCGTTGTGGCTATTAAATGAAATTGCAGTAACCATCACACTTTGCTTCAGGTATAAATAAGTGGTTATGTGAATCGATTAAGAGTATAATTGAGATAGTAGAGTTGCTCTTTGTTTCTGTTCACGTGTAATAAGTTTCTAGCAATTACTGTGTGTGCTCACTCATTTCTAGTAGCGTAGACGTTGTGGGTTCAAGCCCCGCGTTCGGCTCTAGCCGGCGCACAGAGGAGTATTTTGCCGTAAAAGCTGGCCAAAAGTCGAAAAATGAAACTTAAGATAAACGGAATGAAGTTGGTATCGTTTGACAGCTGACACTTGAGACGTCTTGTTACTGCTATTAGGATCCGTGAGTCATGACCGGTGGCGGCGTATTGCCTGTCAGAACCTGAGTGTTGTGGAAGGAGCATGTCGCA
>PNEQ01001306.1:6033-49518 GCA_003012365.1 Medauroidea extradentata
CGATAGTGCTAGCGGCGGCGGCAATTCTCTTGCCGCCATCTTGAATTTATTGTGCCGTGAGCGCAAGCAGTACACGCGATCACGGTCGATCTGCTACGGGTTTGCACGCGATCACCAATGGCGGATTGTATTTATTCGTGTTACGCGCATGCGTTGGCCATCCTGAGTATACCTGCTCGCTGTCTATGGAACGCTATATATCACGTCAGTTATCTATGATGACGGTACAAAAACGTAAACAAATGCGGTATTTTTCTTACTGTTGCAGTTTCCTTTCAGTTTGTTTCTTAAAGAAAATCTCGTTCATTACTTTTATAAAAATTATATTTTTTTACAAAAGTTGACCGTATTACGCGGGAAATCAGGCACGTGGCAAAACGTAACATGTGGGAAAATTAACCATGGCTCTTATGACAAAAGTGATGGGACCAAACAAACCAAACGACTCAGCTGGGAAAACGTATCTCGTGGGAACGTCTTAAGCGAGTTTTACTGTATTTAAATATAAAATACATGTAACTACGTGCGATAATTCGCTGCCAACTGTATAAGCAGTAATGTAACTGTTGTCAATGTTGAATTATATGCAGCAACGGCTAGTGATTTTTTTCAAAGGTTAAATCTTTAGTGATCACTTTATTCCGAATGACCTATAATATGGTATGCACAGTTTCTGTACTTATAAAACAAAAAAAATCTTCTTAAATTAGATTTTCTTGACACAGTGTTGCTGTAATTTCATATGCTTCCGGAGTGAATTAGTAGTTATTTCGTAAGCCACCATCTGATAATCCTGCAAAAATTAAGTGAACATAATGGAAGCACTTGCTGAGAGTTACAATTGCACCCTGTGTTTATAGCTTGAATAAGTGTTCAAGGGCTGTCACACACACCCTTTCAGAATATCATTTTAATTATGTCATCTATTAAAATAAATTAAGTTATTACTCGTTTCAAAAAATCATATTTTGATATTCTGGCACAAGCAAGATAAAACTGACATAGCATGCTTAATTTTGTATAAAAAATGCTGAACAGACCATTCCTGGTTATTAATTCATTCAGAATACCTCACATTTAAGTAAATTAACCTTCTAATACATAATGTCCTAATCTGGCAAATAGCAAATGAAAGTTGACTCTGTGGTTGCAAAATATTGAAGTTAGCAGTGTGTCCAGGTTATTTTTATGAACACGGAGAAGTAAAGTACAGTAGAGTCTCGTTATAGCGAAAAGTTACGGTTCTGGGTTTGAACTTCGCTATAGCCGTGTCTTTGCTATAGCCGAATTTGGCCGATTCTGACCCCTAAACCCAAAAATTACATTAAAACTGTCTTTCATCATATTTAATTACAAAGTAGTACGTTATTTTAAGGAAATATAGATTTATTTTGATAGGTAAGTATGCGCTGGTTACAATGATACCCAACAAGTATGGGTGCAACTATTCGCTAAGTCCAAACAAGCCAAAATCTCCGCAGCGTCATGTAAATATGGCTATCAATCGCTGGACCGCAACGGTGTCTCTCCCGTGTGGGCGCGCGGCAGAGTGCACGCGCCTGCAGTCAACAAGATTACACTGCCGGCCACTGCAGACCAATGACGAGTGTAGCAATTTATTTACTTACTTATTTTAGCATGCATGCTCTGATGATAATTCTGTGTGCCCTTTCACACTGTGGCACGCGTCGAATAATTTGTGCGCTTGCCCGAGACATATAAAAGTCAGCTCGGACGGGTGATGTAATTGTTCATTTGTCCGCTGGCCAGCAATGCTAGTGTTATTTGCCAGCATTGGTAGTTGCTTTATTTTCGCGCACTTGTAGTGTACTGTCTTTAGCGGCGGCACGTGTATGCATTGACTTTGAGTAAGGTCACAAGTTTGTGATTTTATTCCGAAAGTGTGCCGACAGAAAACATGTCTGACCTACGTGAGTGCTACCAAATCTAGATAGATAGTTCGTTGAAAAGCAATGCTGAGGATAAACATGCTAGTTTTCACACAAGGCCCACCACACGTGATTTTTTTTTTTCCTTTTTATTTTTCTTTCTTCCCCTTCAGGTGTCAAAACAGACTCGTTCCAAGACAAAAAAAAATGTGACTTATTCTTTTTCTCACGCTATTCCTGACGGTGTATAAGATACTTTAACAATGCAACTGTCAGCCCGCAAGGTTTTATTGCTTCTCTGTTGAGTTTATGAGACGTTTAGTGTGTTAAAATTAAAATTTATAATTAGTGTACAGTAAATGTTGAAATTGCCATTAAACTAAAAGATAAAAACACGTACGGCCGACTGTGTGAGCATGAAGATGAATCAGAACAGCAAATGCACTGACACAGGATGCGTTCCCTCATCCGCCGTCCTTGCTGCTTATCTCAAAAAGATGAAGTAAAATACGAGCTGTAACAAGCTAAGCAGAGATAAGCACGAATAGTTGTGTGGGTGCATGTGCGAGGGAAAGAGACAGCGCTATCATATCTCCCAAAGGCATTTCTTCTGTATGGGTGATGTGTGTGTGACTCAGGTATAGCACAGCCGGCTGCAATTATTCTTAGCAAAGAAAAGGCATACGTCCACCGTTATTCAGTCAGAAAACGCAGTTCTTGTTCCAAATAGCTATGTCGTCATCTGAGCTGAGCGGAAGCTTTTTGGGAGCGCCTCTGGCTACGTCGCCGAGGATCTACGCGCTCTCCCGGAAGATTGATCATTTTTTAGGAGACTTTTCCATTTTATAGCCGTTCCTTCGCATTTGTGAAAATTCCGGGCATCTAATTATAGCTGGATTCTAATGAACATACAGTATTATAATAAATCTTTCCTGCTCGCAATGTTGACTTTTTCTATTTTATTCCTCAAAATTACCGTATATACTCGTGTATAGTGCACCCTCGTGTATAGTACGCACTACGATTTTTGCAACAAGTTACAGGGAAAAAACATTTAGTGCCTTGCTAGTACTTATAAAAAATAAAAAAACACGGGAGGATGAGCCGAGCAAGCCGGTGAAATAGCGCGAGGGACGCTACGATGGAATGGTCAAGGAAGGAGAGGGCAAGAGGCAAGAAAGGAAACATGCTGGCAACATATAAAAGAGAAAGGAAAGATAATACACTGGTTAAGAGTGTGAAAGCAAAGAGGGTATGGGCGAGCCAGGAGGGGTGGAGCGGCTTGTCTCTCTGCCAAGGTCACTTGCTGTCTGCCAGCCCTCGCTGCGTGCGTGTGTGTGAACAACATTCCCTCTCTCTTGCTCTGCTGTGCCAGCCGCTTCCAGCATGTACCCCTTCCTCCCCCGCGCCCTTGAGAT
The DNA here is from genome assembly GCA_003012365.1 of Medauroidea extradentata. Lineage (NCBI taxonomy): Eukaryota > Metazoa > Arthropoda > Insecta > Phasmatodea > Phasmatidae > Medauroidea > Medauroidea extradentata. Next base: position 9,341 of record PNEQ01001306.1, read on the forward strand.
ACCATCGCTCCTAAGATAACATGCCGTGACAGCAGCAAGCTTGCCTTTCTTTATTTCTCCTGGTGTGTTTGGGAAGGGTGGAAGGGAAAAAAAGAATGACGCTCTTTTTTCTTCCTTCCTTTCCCACGGAAAGATAGCTGGTCACGAGCTGTCAAATATCTTTCCCGGATGTTAGGGATGGGGAAGGGGGAGGAGAACTATGACGCTGTTTTTCTTTCTTTCCCCATGGAACGATAGCTAATCATGAGACGTCAAAATTGACTTATCTTATGCTTATGCCACCCACGAAGTTTAATTTCTGCCACATCAAATTGCCAACCCTTTGTAACCAGCAGTTTAAAAGTACCTGTGTAAAGGCTAGTAAACTTCTGTTCATCAGACAAGTTTTTAACTCTTGTATTGTGTAAACACTGAGCAACACTTTGAACAGGACCGTGGATAAGGACAAACAAAAAATATTAGGGTTTTAGCAGAGATGGTTACATCAGAGCAAGGAAGGAGGGGAACGGGGGAGAACAAGGAAAGGAAGAGGAGTAATCATGGCGGAACCTGGCCGTGAGAAAGTTCTCTCTCTTTGCCTCCCAGTGTTGACACCTGTCCGTTTACGACTATTCGGCTTCTAACACCCCCCTCCCGCCCGCCGGCCTTTTTTCTCTCTCTCCTTTCTACTCTTGACACCCATCAATTTACGACTTAACTTCGCCTTCCCCCCCCCCCCCCCCTCCCTTTGCCGGCCATCAATCGACCACGGACCTTTTTTCACGTATTTTTTATTCTATTTCCAGTGTATAGTACGCACTCCTGAATTTTTATCAGTTGTTTTGGAATAAAAGTGTGTGTGATACACGAGTAAATACGGTATATAATTTTTTTTGGCAGGCATTGAGAATACTGGCGTAGTTGCGTTGTAGTAGCCGATGTCGTCGTTGCCGTGCTAAACTGTACGTATTTCAAAATCGTAATCCAAAGTCATAATCAATAATTAAAATCAGAAACGCAAGCTGTATGTGAAACTAAACACGGTTGAAAGGACAATGATTAACAACGGAAACGTAGCCAACGGTTGCCTGGGTTGAAAAGGGGTGGGGGAAATAAAGGACGTAATTCTATTTTTAGAACAACGTGTGCTTAGTTTGGAGGGGAAGCGAGGTGTCCAGGCAGAAGCATTACTCATGTGACAGTACCAGCAGGCTGTCTCGGAGGGGGGAGGGGCGGAGAGGGTTGTTGCATCCGGCTAACAAATACCTTCTCACTTCACATGGTCACGTACATCGCTGCAAGCCTGCTTCACATGGTCACGAATCGCACTGCAAGCCTGCTTCACATGACTGACCATACACATTTCTACTCAAAAGACTTCTCTATAACCGTGTTCGCTATAACGGGATTCTACTGTATGCCATTCTAGGCTATAAAATTTATAGGAATAGGCTATATCTGGCTATTAAAATCAAATTACAGTTAACTATGTGAATCTCATAATTTTCTTTCAAGAGATGACAGAATAAACATTTAATAATAATAAATTCCAAATGGGTCAAAGAACGATTGAAGATTCCTAAAAATATCTATAATATATTACTTCCTTACATAAGCAATGAGTAGGGCCCTACACTTTTCGCGATCGTGAATAAACGATGATAAACGCAAAATCGTTATAAAATACAGTTTTCACGCTAAATTGGTGTAAAAGCGAATTTTAGCACGAAATGTAATGTTAAAACTCCAAAAGTGTTAAGTTTTTATGCGAAATGTAGCCATTTAATGTTAAAACTATGTAATATTTAGTACTGTACATTGCGAAGACAAACCTCGACAACGGGAAAAAATAAAGATATGGCTGATCGCTGATCGAGTGTAAAAAAACAAAAGGCACTTTACCGTTTTTTTTTCTGGTTCAACTGAAGGGAATATTTCACATTTGTCACTTCAAAAACACTTTGCGAAACATAAAAAATTATAGACAGTCAGTACGTTTACGTCGGAAAAAGTAATGTGTGGCTGTTAGAATAACGTTAACGTATTGAATGTAGCCGTTTGTGTGGTGCTTGGCAACTCGCAACCTAACCTAGAATGAACAAATAAGAACGATAAACAAAAGCATGCACAGCAGTGTTGCAAGATATGTCGATCATTTCATGGTTGCCACGTTATCTTCACTTCTCTACGGAGTACAGTGCAAGAAATCCCTAACACGACGGAAAACTACAGTGCTGTGGATTCCTGCATCGAATGTTGATAGTGAGCGGGCGTTTTCTGCCTATGGATATATCCTTAGTGAACTGCGGACTGGTTTAAAAACCAGCAATAGTGAGCTAATGCTCTCCAAGTATTTTGGTGCAAATACTTAGTTCTATTTTTGACAGAAAATGTTTGTGTTTTATGGTAGAATTTTTTTATTTATTTGTGAATTATTTCATGCGTGTCTTACCTATTTTGAAGATATTTAGCACCTTTTTTGTCAATTTTTTTTTAAATAATACAAAAAGACATTGAACTGTTTTTAACATACATAGAAATTTTACTGACTTAACTTTAGGAACTACAAAGTGCATAATTTTGTAGGGCATTTCAGTGGTATATAGAACTGCTTTTAAGTCCTTCAGCAATTTTGATCTTCTCTTCTTTATATTTCCAAGCATTTTTAACACCACTTTTTGATTTTAAGCAATTTTTAAAACCGCTTTTTAACAGCCCTTTACAGTTTTTTAAGCTATTTTAGCACCGCTTTTGCCAAGTTTTTGTGACAAAATATGGAGATTTTATTTACCGTTTTCAGGGGGCCCTAGCAATGAGTGTCTTACTGAATACATACATGTAACCGAACTAACCTGAGATCCATAAACTGTGAATCATTTTCAACAGCGGCACTGAGTGACTCTCGTTTAGGTCCTTTGGAATGTTCTTGGTACTGCTTAATTTTGCTGCTGTTCAACGGAGTTGACGTAACTTCACTGCTGCCAATGGTGTGTGGCAAACTTTCTCCACCCCGAAGCAAAAGTAAAAATTCTTCAAAACTGATGCGTCCATTGTTGTCAACATTCAGCTTCTCAAATAACTGCCTTACAATCTAAAGACACAATTAATACCGAAATATTATTGTATTTAAACTAAACAAAATATTAGTACATTGCTTTAAACATACTGCACAAATAAATAATAAATTTAGTATGAGTATTGTGTCTTCTCATAAATACATCAAAATTACACCTAGTTTACACAAATTTCCTTCTTTCAACACAAGAAACACTACCTAATACAAGTTTCTATAATTTTGCCACTTTATGTACTATTCTATTCAGAAATGCTCAAAAAGTATGTTTTGTTTTCCCCCAAACAAGTCTACAAAACCAAACATACAGCTCTTACTACAGAAAGTCGATAAAAGACAAAAACTGCAGGCAATGAACACGACCTTATATACCAGTGTTCCAATATAAAAATCTTGGAATCCCCTTTCAGATGCGTATCAAAACTTTCCATATAAGGAAAAGTTGGAATGAAGTTATTAAATGCTTAGCCATGCATAATTGATGTGCTAGGACAGAGGAAGAAATACAAACCATGAAAATACCATAAATTTTGACCGTTTATACATAGCTGTGTGCTAACTTTTTTTACACTCAAATTAAAATTTTCCAAGTACACAATTTCATTCCATTTACGATGTATTATCATCATATTTCAAATGGAAACTCCCATTTCAAAATAATTTATTACTTACCTTTTCATACTACAAGTGTACTGAAAGTAGTGTGTTAATTATAGAATGTACTGTATGTGCTGTAATGAATAATCTGAATGTAAGAACAAACCACTTTACAAGTAAACATTGAACTGTAATAGTAGAGGTGTCCAGCCAGATTACAATTACGTACTATTCTCAGAATTCCCGTACAAAGAAAAATTACAATAAATGCTATAACAGCTCGCCACATGTCTATTTCTCTTGTACGTAGAAAACCAAACACAATACAGAAGTCGTAGAGTAAATACTCTTGTGCACTGCGTTACACTGCAAAATACTACAAATGTGCAAGAAATACATAGGTAGATGTGTACTGACAATAGCGCACCGTAAGCAAAAGAGGTCACTAAACTGCACCAGTTGCATAACATTGTGCATGGCCATTGCTTCAGAGTGCTTATTTAGTTGTACCTAGACTTACTATTCACACTGCGCTGGTTTTGAAAGCGAGTTGGCATCTCTAGTGGCTTCATTATTCTTTATTTCTTTCAGGCAATCTTTTAATTGTAGCAACAAAAGAATGTGGTAAAACTTCCTACATCCTATTTACCGACATTGTGGCAAGAAAATAACGTGGTAAAACATCCTACATCCTATTTACCTAAACTGTGGCAAGAACATAACATGGTAAAACATCCAACATCCTGTTTACCTAATTGGGAGAAAACTTATCTTTGGGCATCCACTGACTCACAATAAATAGCTATATGGCAAACTGCAAAATATGCTTCCTGGTAATGAATTTTATACTTCTATATAGTTATAATACAGGAAAAAAATACTAACCATTGGCAAAAAATTGCTTATATGACTGAGTTGACCACACAAACTAATTACAACAAATTTCGACCCCCACCCTCCCAACATAAATCAATGACAGAACCCCTAACAAAACTGTAAGACTTCTACCAAATATTAATTTTGTTGCTATATATTTCGAACAAAACGATACCTAATTGCACATTAACAACAATTATGTAAATCCAAATTTCATTATTCCGTTTTCACATCAGTACCCAGAGTGCAACAGTACTGCCACCTATTAGGCAATTTTGTAATACCTCGCCCATCTGTGAATTATCGGCCAATCACAGGCACCTTGAACCGGTCAAACCTTGCCGATTGGTTAGCACAATTGCTAGGTTGGGCAAGGAATGTGCATGTATTTCTAGAGGGGCTTATCAAAATTTCAAGTTTGAGGTGTTTTGAAATTCAGCCTGGGTGGTATCTACCTGAATTCAAAATTTCAACTGACTGCCTCTCAATCAACTTCTCACTTACCCTGAATAGCACTGCAGATGTTCTTTAAGTTCTTTTAGTGATAGACGAAATCTGACCACCTGACTGAGATAACTTACCTTACTCCCGCAGGTGAGTTTACGTAAAAACCTGTTGTGGTTTTGGTTGTCTACTGTTTACATTTTTACCGCCCCAATCGCTGCTTTCCCTGCACGAGAGGCTGTAAGGTTGAAACAGATAAATTTCAACAAGTTTGTATTTCGAACAACCTAAACTGGAATTTTGGCTGACCTACCCTACCCTCGTGAACTTTCAAAAGTACCAAAATGTACCACTGAAATTCCTTGCGTCTACAGCACACTAAGTGTTGGTGCACACACAGATTCTAGCTTGGTCAGAACATAGCCAAATGAAGAGACAAAAGTAGCCGCAGGGATTCCACAACCTCAGATAAGCTATGATCGTGAGAACATGAGACGGTGCACTATACTTGGTATTTTTCGAGTAAAGATAGCAGATAAAACATCAGCGGATAATTCACAGAAGTTATATGAAGTACGAGAAATTCTCATAACTTTCCCGCTTCTCCCAGTCACTGGTGGTCCTGTATAGTGAACATGGTCACATAGCACTGATATATTAATACTGAAGCAACTTTATATAATACAAGTCTACAGGACGGCTTAGTGTACATGCAATATTGTATGTACCTGCTTCTAATTTCAAAATATGATGTTCAAACTATCTAAATGCACACCTTCATTGCTTTTGTAAAAGCCTTCAATGTATATCACAATATATATGTTTGAAAAATTATAGGGGAGATTTATTTTAGAAAGCCAAATTAATGGGTGAATTGGTACCAAAGGGAAACTATGCAAAGCCATCTGGCAACACCGGTGCGACTCACACAAGCAAGTGTAGTGCTGGCCTTTCTCCACTCACCTCCTCAGCAACCTTCTCCATTCCGACAGCCTGACATACTAGCACCAGCTCCTCTCTGTCAAGGAAGCCATCCTGCCCCACACCCAGACGCCCCCACGCAGCCCGCAGTGCCACTTCTTCTTCACTCTGCTGCAGCTGGGTGGGGCTCGACTGGCTGCCTGCATTCACTGCTCGCCCTTGGTCTGCGAGTAACATTCCACACCACCTCCATTAAGTACAGCCACTCAGTTAGCTGTGGCTTAACAAAGTGGTTGAGTTCTTAATTAAAACCACAATAATAAGTGCTAAATAAGGCACATTATTATTGATAATGAGTATTACGAATACAAATATAGTATATGGTAAGACAATATTTTTTTAGAATAGTACACTGTCCAATGAGAAATGACGCCCTGATGTGGCAGGATGTGTAATTTTTGTTTATTGCCCCACATTCCACCATATGGTCAAGTACCAAACAAAAATTTTCCAAATCGGAACTATTTAAAGTACAGTACTATATACAGTGCACTCACACTTTTAAGTCAAATATGGGGCACTTCAAGTTGCTTCATCTTCCAGAGTTGTCTGGTTCCAACTTTGCTCCGTCCTGTTTACCAACTCACAAACTAGCTACTTGAATAAGTAAAAATTCCATTCTCTTAAGATCTTAGCACACACAAGTACGGATAAATAAAATGTGTTTAGTAAATAGACTTAAGGCAATTTTACAATAAATCTGTCCGTATGTCAAAAACTCGATAAGCTCCAAATGTTAATAAATGTATGAATGAAAACACAATATACTACCTTCTATGCGTGTTTGTTCTGTTGTCAAAATGTTCCATAGAAAAAGCTCACTCTCAGTTAAACTGAAGGCTGTATTTGCATTTTGTTTTCATACATTTGTTTACCTGTTGCCTAAAACAAAGTTGGTGGAACTAAACCAATGACAGACAAATATTTAATCAGACGGTGGATGGATGGTTGTAAATCTGCCTTTACATATTTCATAACATTCTGTTCTAGTAAAAACATGTGTACATCTTAAATTTAAATGGGAACTCAACAATCACTGTTGTATTTATAAACATAAGAGGCAGCGTTTATTTTTCCTTGTCAATGGAAGTAGGAGTTAAATTGTGCAAGAAGACATTGTTAAGTGCAGCCATTATTTGTTAGATAATAGTAAATAAAGAAAAAAGTTGCAAATAATCCACTAAGTAACACTTACTACATTATCAAACATAGACAAACTCAAAGCCTCAACACAAGACAGCTCCCTTGGTGCATTTTTAAATTTCCCTCCACACTCTAGTTCTCCGCTCATTCTCTAGGCTTCCTGATTACCTCCCACATCTCACCAAACTATCCATTTGCAGACCTGAGGAAGCTGGCCAACACAGCCAGTGAAACGTCACAACAGTGCTACCGTGCGAAAAATGTGTCATCTGTCAGTAGTTTCATGTATAAGCAATGAGGTGAATATCGCCATGGAAAAAAGAAAATCTCAAAGACTTCGCTAATTCAAAAACATATGTCACTAGTTAAAGGCATTGGTGCATATAGAAAACCAAAAATTTATAAAACCGCATATGGTGCTTTTAGAGTGGCCCCTGCAGTTACCTACTTGAAGTTACGTGCCCTGACGACCAAATTGGCAGTTGCAACCGCATTAATGAAGTGTTTGTGAGGGACATTGAAGTTCATACACACATTCAGAATGTCTGCTTGTGATCTTGTGTTTTATATGATATAATAAGTGAGGAAGAGAATTAGAGTAAAAGATTTACTTTATGACGAAGTACTTAACTAATTTGACCAATCAGTAGTTGCCTAGAGTGAAATGATGTTTTGTACCAAAATTTTTCAATAGAATACTTTTATTTAACTTCATTTATTGCATTACCTAAAAGGTCATTTTTAAAAACTGCTTTGCTCAATCCCACAATATTGAAAGTTCTTTATTAACTTTACATTGAAACTGTCAACCATTTGAAATAAATGGCAAAAAATAACTGTGGCTAGTGTTTCACAACAAACACAGCATACCTGGATGTACCTGGTGAATGTGCTCAACAGATGACTTACTCTCTACGCTCATTATCTTATCTTGAAGAAAATGGTCCTCATTCTGTTCCTGCCTGGACCTCTGAAAATAAAAATTAAATAATTAGTAATAGTAATCATACTAATTTTCAGTTCCAGTACTTATTTTGACTGTAACAGTGTGTGTAAATCTGCATGCACACACATACACACATCCACGCATACTTAAGATAAAAAAACTAAGGGCCTGCTGTTTAGATCTAATCTGTGGACAAATGTACAACACAAATGGACGTAATATACACAAGCTTTAAAGGACAACAAAATTAACAAGAAATACAATAACTTAACTGAAAACGGAACGTGGTACAAAGAAAATAAAAAAATACATAGAATTTCATGTGAACCCATAGCAGTAGGCAACACAAGAAGTTTTAATTATTTATATAAATATTTTAATTAAACATTTAACAAACATTTAAGAGTGGTAATTTTGCATATGCAAGCAATACCAGTGGAAGCTTCTTTACTACCTTTAGGACTCCACTAAATTTCTTATCATCTGTGGATGAGGCTGCACGGTGCAGAATAGCTGAGGCACATACCTTTAAAGAGCCACGGTGGCGAATGGTCAGAACATTCACCTTTCACAAAGGTGATCCGGGTTTGATACCCAGGCGGGGTCAGACCCCGGAGTTTCTCATGTGGGAATGCCGTTGGTCTGTGGGTTTACCCAGGGATCTACCATTTCCCCCGCTCCTTCATTCCAGCGCTGCTCCATACTCACCTCATGTTACAACTCACCAGCCCTAAAGACTTCTATTTTAAATGCTGACAAAATTCTCTCCTATCTTAATACAGCATATATTTTGCAGAAGTGCAACCATGTGCTTTTTTTTTTTTTTATTTAAGCGACCAAGTTTTGCAGTGTGCTGCAAGTCACTACAATTTGCCAGGAACATTGTGAGGTTTTTGCACAAAAATAAAACAATCTTGAATTTTTGTTTGTTAAAAAAATTGGATAAAAGTGACCCAATTTGACGAGATTACACACAACCGAAGACGCTGAGCTGTGACAACTTAATCATCTTCTAAGATATGCACTATACTCCGTCCATTATAAGGTTGCCGCAGAAATAAAAATTGCTAACGAAATAAATCAAAGCAATTTCAGACATTGTATCTTGATTCCTCACATTGTGATTGTGCATTAGTGCAGTTACATTGCATTTTTCAATTTGTTTCAAATGAAGTTTATGCTGTGCAAAAATTTTAATTGTCACTCACTTGATTTAATTAGCTGCAACCTTATATTGGATACAGTAATATTTGATTCAAGATCATCTTTGCTCGACTGTTGTTTCAGTTCTGTTGAGTGTTTTTATATATTTCCTTACCATTTTACATTCTTGGTCTGCTAATACAATTTTACAATATCCTGTTCTCAAGCAAGGTTAGGTCAGAACTGATCACACTACCTCAGGAAACACTTTGAACGTGAGTAGGTAATCTTCGATCAACTAACGTTTCAAAGAGACACAGTAAAAGTTTCAACTTAACTAAGTTACTTCTCATTAACATGTTGCAATGTGTACATAAAAACAGAATGCAGACATACCATGAAAATTTCTTGGTGCTCTCCATCTATGGAAACGACCAACTCTAAGTCTGAATCTTCAAAAACATCATCTTGATCATCAAATTCTGAACTTTCTGGACGAGATCGACGGCCATATTTCTTCTTGCCAAATACAAATTTTGGTGACACTTCTCTATCTGCAAAAAAAAAAAAAAAACAGACAGACAATGTAGACAAGATTAAGTTGTATAAATTAGTTAGAAGCTTACAATTACATTCGTTCACATCCTTACTGCAGCAGTCCAAAACTGTAATTCGCCCGGATGTAAACATAAAGTAAATAAGTAGATACATTGAATTTGCATTACAGATGAATTCTACAAATAGGTACGTAAGTTACATTACGTTAATTTTTAATTTACTTAAAATGCTGGGATACAATACCTCTAAACATTATCAGCCCAGGTAGAAGAGCACTTAAACCACACATTTACTAACACAGATTATGAATATACTCCATCTCATGTAAGAATTCAATTTTATTACAGTTGTGTTCACATTCTTTTTTACAGCTGTTGCCATAAAATATGCAGTGTTTTCCTCTCTCACAATTTTTGCACAAACATGATCAAATGGCTCTTAAACTATGCAATGCATTAAAATGAAAAATATTATTCTGTAGAACTTTCTACACATGACAGTCTTCACAACTATAAAAAAATAGACTTCTCATATGAGACAGACTATATAGGATGTCGAAAAACAAAATTCTAACTTTACTTCATATCAGGTCTAATTTAATACTTAAAATAATAGTTATTAATTTTGTAATGACACATTTTATTTAGGTTATGTACCTATCACGTCTGTCATGGCGACCAAGCAGGCTAGTGCAGCATGTGGAATTGATATTCCAAATGATGGGAAAAATACTTTTTTCTGAAGGCTTCCAAAAATAATATTATCTGACTTGTGTTGGAGTTAATGCACGTAAATATGAACTAATTAATGAAGTTTCTCAACATGTTAAATGGTATTGTGATCACTGTCCTCGAAAAATTGATGGACTGGTTAGTGGTATTTGGGATGCGAACTACCTTGTTAACATATGTTCAGTTGTGGAAAATTTGGTGGGACTGGTAAAGGAAGTTGTGAAAGAAAATATATCTATAAATAAACATATTGATGAAATCACCCAGATGCAGTCCGCTGAGAAGCAGGAAGAAAAACTACAAAATCAGATGCCAAGATGACAGAAATTATCTAGTAATCCGAGTGAAATGAAAATTGAACATAAATCAGTATCTGTAGGCGATTAGGTTGTTCACAGAAAACAACAAGAAACCAAGAATGCTTCAAATATTAAAGGGAATATACGTAAGTGGAATACTGTGGAACCAGAACAGTGTTGATTTTAAAATATATATAATAATACAGAAAATATTAATCAGGACGGTCATGGAAGTCTCAAGAGTAAAGAAAGAGGAAAGAAAACTCATATAATGTTGACAACTAAATTAATTTTAACTAGTATTTTAAAAACAGTTAAAATTACAAAATTCATACATATTTCCTTGTTGGACCCTGCTGTAGAGAATTCAGACAGTGAAAACTTCTTGTCTGCTTACAAAAATAGGAATAAAAGAGTTGAAAAACTAACCACTAAATATCCAACATACAGCTCCTTTAAAGTTGGGATTCCAAAAGCATTGCAGGATGACATTTTTTGTGAAGAAGGAACATTGGTGAGTAACTTTTAAGCTCCCGAAATGTACTGATAATTTAAACTCAAAATAGGTGGCAAAGACTGGTACAAAAGTAGCCTAAAACCAGTTTTTTTTAATGTCCTGGACTTTACAATAAGATAAACTATTAAGTCTACAGCAATTGAAAACCAGTATCATTTCTTACGTTTATTTGACCATTGGCTCAGTGTAAATTAAATAGGTTACACACATATAGATGGGTATCTGCCCTTATCAATGTTCTGTAAAAAATTTCAGAATAAAGGTGGTGTAGGTCATTTTGTTCAAGAAAACAAGTGGTTTTGTTGGAAAGCATTGGATGTAGATTAGATTTGTGGTGAGATGAGTCTTTGTTCCAGGCGTCCAAGACTTGGTCCAATCTGAATATGTGACACTCCTGTCCGTTCATAGTTATATTCATTATGTGTATTTAGTCTTGACATGCTGATCATGAAGGTTTGGAGTTTGTTTTACTTTATGTACCTGGTCCTAGAAATTATACAGCTTAGTAAGTGTAGCACAAAGAAATCTTTCTTTAATAGGGCGTGGTACATAATTCAACACTATAAGCATTAATCTATAACTGTAGGTTTCTTGAAGCCAATTTACGAAAATTAAACAATAGCAATCGTAGAAAATAGTTATAGCCAACGTTTTAAACAAAATTGTTTTCAGTGTTACGAACATCTGAGGCACAATCTCTGACGCCAGAACCTCGTTCTTTTAACTGTGGCGCAAGAGATTACACATAATGAATTAGTTATTCTGGATAAATATTTACACATAAAGTTGGTAAATATCATTATCTAGGATTGTCATTGAGTATTAATTCACATTGGCTTCAAAAAATGTGTAGAAATCAATTTATTTTTCAGAGATTATTTATCTACCACACACTCAAGGTATTTGGACAATTAAACAATAAGGAATTGTTTACTGCAGAAAAATTCACTTTGTTTTTTTTTTTTAAATTATGGCTGTTTTGATTTTATTTGTCCTATATGAAAGACATCTTCATACAAAAGGAGAGTATATTCTAGCAATAGTTGGTACAATCCCGAACTTGTTAAATTGAAGCTGCTGTTATGGTTTGACGAAATGTTTACATAAACACTAGGACCTCATTTGTGTATAAGGTGTATAAAGATTACCAGGGACAATATAAAGTAGTAGTTAATAAAGCCAAATTTGCTGCAAATGTTAATTACGTATATTGAAAATTCTAGTAACAAGTGCCAGGCTGTTTGGACTTTAATTAGACAAGATTATCGGGACATGGCGCCACATGGTGATAAGGGACGGGATGTAGTACATAAATGAAAAAGTCTGGTAAGTGGTAAAAGTGTATGTAAAAAAGTCGTCAGAAAAGGTACTTTGTGTGACACATGTAATCTTCAGCATCATTTTTAAAAAATGTAGCTATGTGTGTGAAGAAATAATCACAAATTAACGGTCATGTGACACGTGTAACAATGCTAATGGCTCCTCCTAGCCATAACACTACGTAGGAAAATGCCAATGATACAATTAACGAACTCTTGGATCAAATTTGGACACTATTACAACACTGCAGGATGAGCTAACTGAAACTTGTCAGTTCTGTGAGGTTAGGCTTACAAAGGATGACTCAGCAATCCAATATTACCAGCAAAGTTGAATACAGAAGAATGCGACTACACCTCATGATGAGGAAGGGTAGACATCACTGATAAAAAGAGCAACGCCTCAAGTATACAAAATTCCAGTAATAACTACGTAAAATAGGTATATTCTCACACATCACTCTCAAGTAGACAAACGGCCGTCCCTTCCAACCGCAAGGAGGTTCACCTAAGGGAAAATACATCTGGACAGACCTCAACAAACACCACTTGCAAGGACAGTGTCCAAACCAATAATACAGCTTCAACATCACACAAGCGTACAAAAAAAAAAAGGTAGAATTGCCTGGAGAAAGTCAAGCGAGAAACTGTATTGATATACAAGGAGAAATACAGGTAAGAATTTTTCAGTCTCGGGTTCTGTGAACCCAGGTACACCAATGCGAGGGGTTATACATAACATCAAATGATATAAAATATCCCAATAGTTATGTTCATGTTACTATCCTGGGTGAGGGCCAATGATATCCCCCTTATCTGCACTTGAATCATTCCTACCTCTCTTAGCACACACAAATGTAATAATTTTAACAGCAATGCATCAGTTTGATCTCCCTGCTAATTCATGTGTAAATCAGGCAGTACCATAGCTACTGAAAAAATTAAGTAAATATTTCAACCATACTAAGGATGTTGAGCCCATGCTAGAGAGATCCAACTGCACTACTCGTGGACAACATAATATGTTATGAAGGGCTTAGAAGCTAAGGAGTATAAGTGAGATTCGTGACATCTTTGCTTCTCACACTAACAGTCTATTTTATGTCAGCTGTTTTTGAAAAATACCACCAAATTATGGCCCACACAAGACTGTGTCACACATACCTCTCGACCACACAATTATTAACTTTACATTTTAACAACCAAAATACGCGCTGAACTCAAGTTTCATGAAAATGTAAGTATACCTCTTGGCTTCTCAGCCTTTTATATGAATTACACAGGAAAAATGTTATTGAGTGAAACACTATGGATTCAGCTTGAAAAATTCTGGATAGATTCCTTCGAGTTGACTTATCTACTGCTCTTACAACCAATTTTAGTTTTCTTGTTATATAGGATTGTGGATTGCCCTTCAGGTAACTAGGTTTTTTAACAGGTGAAACTCCTACTGCTGATGCTGTAGTATTAGCTGCTGCAAATCTTCATTTTCAGAGATGAAGGTTATGTCACTGTCATAATCTGGGGGATATATGTATATATATTCCCCCCCCCCCCCAAATTATTTACTATCAAAATATCAGTCGGCAAAATATTATTTTCTTTAATAAAAAAATTTTCTTAAGCTAGGAAATAAATATTATTCATTAATTAATTCTAAAATGAATAAAATAACTTTGTAGTAATCAGACTAGTATTAACAATATTTCACTTATCAGGGTGCCCAGCATCCAAAACTAAAACAATGGACGACTTGAAAAGAGGCGGAGCTTCAGTCAGGTGTGGGAAACAATTCCTATCTCCAAGGATACCACAGCCGAACATAACCTTCATTTAGCTGTTTGGCGTCAAATGTCCCGGATGAGACGTGTGTCAAGAAAATTGATTGTTTGTTTGGAATTTGCCGTTTTTTCAGGTAAACATTAATCTTATGTATTTGCGTATCTTAACCATGAAGTAGAAAGTAATATTTTTTTATCCTTGCATGCAAATATACGGATGCGCAAAATTTTTGCTTTCTGCAATTACCAACTAACAGATCAGCATGTTTGTAAACAAGCTTTGTTTCCCACAGTACTTTTCCTCTGCGGTGACGTCAGGGGGCGTGTACTTCAAGTCGTCCATTCCCTGACTTTACCAGGTTTTCCAATAGATAATGCAAATTTTCCAGAAAAATTAAAACAATACATAAAATACAAATGATGCAAGTGATTATGCAGTGTACCGGTGTGACCATTCCTTTATTAATACATTATGAGCACATATTGGTCATTTCCAAAAAAAAGTTGCCAACTTGCAGTCCTCAGACTTTCCAGTAAAACTGTAGAACGTATATTAATGAATTAATAATTTAAAGCATTTTATTTGAAAGAAAGAGCTATAGCAACTAGAAAAAAATTTCATCTTTGCCTGACAATACTTTTTTTTTGTAAATTTTCAGCCATTCTTAAATTAACAACCCTGTTTATCTTGTGTCCCAACTGTAAATTTCAATCTTCAGTGAGCCAATTAAAAATTACTGTTACTTATAAAAACACTTAACAAGCTTTACAAAGATGTTTATTAATATTGTTACATAATATACTAAAATGTTTCTTCTTGGTGAATGTTTTCAGTCTAAAAGTCCATTAATTAGTTTTGTACTTAAATACTCTCATGAATGTTACAGCAGTCTTTGATAATTTGGAAATGAGATTAATGTAATAGTGGGCTCAGAAGAAGCCATTCTGCATTGGCTTTCAGCTGGTGCAGTTTGTTCATCTTCAAGAGGACTATTTTCTCTGAATAATGCAGAATAGTTGTTGTATGTGTAGTGTACATAGGGATAGTTCAGGGTGAGAGGTTGGCACGAGTGCCTCCCTGCCAGTGACCTACATGGTGTGACAAGGTTTTGTACATAACAGTTTGGCGACGAGGAAACAATAGTTTTTGTGTGGAAATGGCGCGAATCGGCACAACAGGCAAATTCGTACCGGAGACGGAATCGTGGCAGTCCTATCGCGAGTGAATCCAATTTTATTTAATCGCGAACAACATTGAGGATGATGTGTCTAAACGGGCTGTTTTTTTTCACTGTATGCGGGGCGGATCTCTACGGCCTTGTAACATCGTTGTTGTCACCAAGGTCCACGGATTTGGTGCCCTTGACAGACGTGTTCGCAGCACTTACGAATCATTACCACCCGAAGCCGAGTGAGATTGTGGAATCTTTTAAATTTCTCAAGCGCGACCAGCGGGATGAAGAAACTATTGCAGTTTATGTGGCGGAACTGGGGCGGTTAAGTATAAACTGTAATTTTCCAGACTTAGACCGCATGATACGGGACAGACCGGTTTGAGGAGTGAAAGATATAGCTGTGCAGAAGACCCTGCAAGTTAAGGAAAAGTTAACCCTTCAAGAAGCGATAGACATTGCAATGGCAACCGAAGCAGCGGGAAGGAATATGGCAGACTTGCGTGGCAGTGTCCTTAAGGTGAACACAGGTAGGCCAGTAGCAAGCAGTTGTGGGAACAGAGTAGAGTGTGGGCATAAAGCAAACACAAGTAGAACTGGAATGAGTGGTAGTGGGAGCAGGATACCCTCGGCAGGCGGTGCGACGAATGAAAGACTTGGTAAACCAACCATGGTAACAAGGGGAACTTGGGCATGTTGGCGGTGTAGTGGTAAACATGCAGCCGATCAGTGCTGACATGCAAACACCATTTGCAGATTCTGCAAAAATAAAGGGCACATTGAACGAGCATGTCTAACCAAAAAGAAACAGCAGTCAGGTTTCAGTAGAAGAGACAGAGACCAGGAAGTACAGCATGTTGAAGTGGATATGGCGGAAGAAAACAGGGTGGCAGAGTATTCATTGTACAGTATACAACTACCACAAGCTTTAAAAAAGCCATTGTCTGTCGGGGTCCTCCTCAATGGCCAGCCATTAGTAATGAAAATTGATACTGGAGCAGGCCACTCAATCATCAGCTGGAACACATACAAGTCTTTGTGGCCTAATGAGCCAAGTTTGAAGAAGAAAAATGTGGTGTTACGCACATGGTCCAGTGAACACCTCAAAGTGCTGGGGACCCAAGAGGTGGCGGTACAGTTCAAGGAACGCAAGGTAGGGAAGCTGGAGTTGTTAGTAGTAGAAGGACAAGGGCCAAGCCTGCTGGGATGTGATTGGCTTGCACCACTGGGAATTAGTTTGGCAGGGCTGAATAAAGTTCAGGAGGATTAGGCTGAAAAAATTGTTACTGAATACCCATCAGTGTTTCGCGCTGACAAGCTAGGTAAATACACAGGTCCTCAAGTCGGTATAACTGTTCCGCAAGATTGCAATCTGATTTTCAAAAAGTGTAGGTCTGTGCCATTTGCATTGAGAGAGACAGTGGGCAGCGAAATTGATAGATTAGTACAAAGAGGGGTCTACGAGCCAGTGGTTTTTTCAAAGTGGGCAACACCAAAGATTCCAGTACTAAAAAAGGATGGGACAATATGATTGTGTGGAAACTACAAGGGTACGGTAAATAGTGTTACTGTAACAAATGTGTACCCATTGCCTACAGTAACAGAAGCATTAGCGGTGTTGGAAGGAGGTCAGTTGTTCACTAAGCTTGATTTAGAGGAAGCTTATTTGCAGGTTGAAGTGGATGATACGACCCCAGAACTACTGACAGTCAACACGGTAAAAGGGTTATTCAAAGTTAAGTGGTTGCCGTTTGGAGTAAGTAGTAGCCCTGCCATTTTCCAGCGGCTCATGGAGACAATGCTTGCTGGGATACCAGGAACTGTAGTGCTACTAGATGACATTTTGATCTCTGGCGGTGATGGAGAAGAGCATGGATGTCGCGTTCGTCAGGTCTTGGAGCGGTTACAGGAAGCTGGACTGACACTGAAGATATCCAAATGTGTTTTTGGATTAGATTCAGTGGTGTTCCTGGGACACAAGATTAACAAAGAGGGGATATGCCCACTCTCCAGTAAGGTAGAAGCCATCCATGAAGCACCAGAGCCTGCGAACAAAAAAGAACTCCAGGCATTCTTAGGGCTACTCAACTTCTATGAGAAGTTCTTGCCCAACAAGGCAGATGTGTTGGAGCCGCTACACCTGTTACTGGACAAACATGCCCAATGGTGCTGGATGGAGGAGCACAGTACAGCATTTCTGGAGGCTGAGCAGCTGATTCAACCGGAACAGGTACTGGCCCATTATGACTTGAATAAACCGCTTGTCCTGACATGCAATGCATTGGAGTACGGCATAGGAGCGGTACTAGCACATGATATGGGCGAGGGTACAGAGATCCCCTTAGCGTTTGGCTCAAGAACTCTACAGAAAGGTGAACGCAATTATGCGCAGATAGACAAGGAGACATTGGCTGTAGTGTTTGGCGTAACGAAATTCAAACAATATTTGATAGGAAGGAACTTCAAGGTAATAACAAATCACAAGCCACTCTTACAGCTTATTCACCCGAAGAAGTCGATTCCAGAGACCATATCTCCCAGGCTGTTGAGATGGAGCCTGATGTTAGCCATGTAAGACTTCGCGATCTAGAATACAGGCCAGGCACTCAGATACAGCATGCTGATGCAGAAACAGAAAGAAACAGCAACAAGATCCTTCCAGAGAAGAACTATACAAAATTAAGTAGAACGTTAGGGTGTAAAAACTTATCATTGGAAAAGCAACACTAACCCTCTAAAGAGCTTGATGATATTTTTTCAGAAAACTATTTTTTGATTTTCAGGAATGTAAAGTGGAAAAAAAAAAGTTGGGTACATGACAGACCGCGATAAACGCAAACAGAGAAGACAGCTGGATCGGAATAAACTGCAGAGAAGAACGACAACTCTGGTGAATATACTATCACAGGCGACACTTATGATGATACACAGGCTCCACACCCACTCCAAATTAAATTTGTGGACGATAACAACTTAAACAGTACCGGTCAAAATGCGTGGGAGAAAATGCTAGGCTGAACAGTGTTATAGAAGACCTCAATTTAAAATCCTTTGCTGAGAGAAAAAAAAAAAAAAAAAAAACAGACAAGTACAAGAAACATACAGGATGTCTGCAGACAACAAGGAATACCAAAAAGGGAGCACCTAATGGCATTGGTGCTGCAGTCAAGAGTTTAGCCAATACATATTTTGCAGATGACCACGACATTCTGGATGCAGAAACTTTGCTCTCTGTTCCGAAAAAGAATTTCATTATAAAAATTTTATATGTGACTCTAGAACAAATAAACAAAACGGGAACACTTGTGCTGGATAACCTGAATCCATTTGCGGGAACTCGCACAATTCACCAAATAGTTACCAACTGCAAAGGTCAAGTTCACCACCGTCCACTGGCATGTTTCTGCAGTGAAATTAAATGGGAAGCTGGATAGTTGTGTAGTTGCAACTTTCTGCATAAGACTAAAGTTAAATCCATCTTGAAAACTCCTGAATAAATGGCACAGCAGATAATGTAATGATTGTTACAGGTCTCAGAGTACAAGCATAATAATAAAACCGCCTCCCACTCCCAGTATATCACTATGTATATATATTCCAGTAATTTGGATGGTGAGGGTACTAATGATGTACTGGATGATACTCACTGTCCAAATAACAAAGAAAATATTCCAGTTACCTGGTATGCAACTGCCCATTTCTTTCAAACATACATCCAGGGACATACGTTTCAATGCAGTTTTTAATGATACAAGTAAACATTATTTTCTTATGTTCGGGTTTGCCAATGTGAAATAGAGAATGATGGGGAAATAAAAGTTATAAATGTACTTAAATGTAGGTGGTGAAGATGGATCCCTATTCAAAATTAATGAAACTGACACCTCTTATGTAGAATTTACTGAAATACTTGGCATTCTTTCCACGTTTACTATCCAACAAAATGGAAAACGTGTATTTCAAAATTTTCGTTTTCTGTCGATATACTTGAACAAGGCTGTCAAGTTAAAGCAATGCAGACATGTTTTAACAAGTGGAAGTCTTGATATCATAGAAACATTTAATAAGTTGAATTACTAAGGTTTTTGTAGCGTGTGTGTGTGTGCACAACACCGGATGCTATAATACTAGTTTAAAATTAAAAAAGTTTAGCAAACGTAAACTACTGTCCCTGTCCTGTAGAAATCTACAAAACAACAGAGTAATCTGAACTAATTATTTAGTATTTCATGTTTCGATGCCATCAATCTAAATATGTCGTCGGTGTTATGGAAAAAGGGCGAATCGACCAAAGTCACTATTTTTAGATTTTCGCCCTTTTAACTTGCTGTTATCAAGAGCTATCGTTACGTAAAAATGGCAAATCTGTAACACTGTTGGTTGCAATGGGAAGGGTATATGACAAAAAGGCGAATGTAATAATGATCATGGTAAAAGGGCGAATTGTTTTATTTGCCCTTTTTACATAACATTTTCTGCAGATGTGACCGGATAATTGTTATGCAAAAAGGGCGAATGGTCACATTTCACTTTTGTTTTAATTCATAAATAGCAAATTATTTTATAAAATAAATTGTTAACTGCAGTCAGAGAAAAATTAAACTGTTTTCATTTAAATGTTTTTTGGCAACACTCATGAATTACAATCCAATGTATAATTACTGTATGAAATATTCAATTGTATTGTCTTTAATGAACATGACTTGTCCAATATCTTTGTACAAAAGTGTATACAAAGATATTTGATGCAATAAACTACACTTCCATAGACTACTTACTCTATGGTGAGCATACTTATGTATCTTACTCTATGCTCATAGCAGTCCGCTATGTTTTTGTTTTGTTGACAGTTTATGTTGATATTTATAGTGAGCTGCGTGATGTGGTGTTTTGAACGTGTGTTTATATATTTTGTTTTACATTTGCCATGAAAAAGGGGTGAGTATTATCGCAAGATGATTAATTTTTGTATCTGTTAATGAGTCCATTCATTTGTGAATTCTTTGATAATTATGGTTCACAATTTTTCGGATATAATTCTTAATACATTAAAATTTGTTTTATGTATAAATACCATCTATTCTATAGTATAGTCACATTCTGTTTTAAAGTACCACAGTAAACCGGGGTTACTTTGACCTAGTGGGGTTACTTTGACCACTCAAAATTTTGGTTTTTATATCGTTTAGTGACGAAAGTTTCAAACATTAACTATAAGGATGAATGAAAGTTTTTAAAATACTCGGCTCAGATTATTTGTTTATTTACAAGATAACCCAAAAACTAATATTTTTAGTGGTCAAAGTAACCCTGAAAATGGTTTACGGTAAATGAAGTTACTTTTTCAGAGCTAATAGTGGACAAGTATTGAGAATATAGTTTATTTTCTTTATGTTCTTTCTAAACTAAGGCAGATATTAGCCAGTGCTTCTGAAATAAAAGGTGGGCGAAATATAATAGGTTTTGTTCTATTATTGCAGAAGCAGAATGTATCATTCAAGGACGGAAAAAATTATGCAACTTGCGCAGGTCCATACAAACAGCAACAGCAAAAATTCGTTCGAACCTGACCAAGTAGACAAGCAGGCTTCTCTGTCACAGACGAATGAAATATCCGTACAGTGTGTAAGTGTTAGTGGTGAACAAAAGGACTTCACTGTTTTGTTACCTCTGGAGATTTTACCACCTCCAGCAACAGAAAACATTGTGTTGAATGAAACTCTTCAAGAACAAAATGAGATTGTTAACCTTTCTGCATCAACATCAAACTTGATAGACGAGTGTTTACTTGAAGAAGAGACAGTTCAGGTATTTCATGTGACAACACCACCAAGTAGTGAATGTTCAGTTATACGTGATAAAAAAGAACAGTCTAGCATTAAAACAAATTCTAGGAACGGTTTCGTGTGTTTTCATTGCTCATTAGTTTGCAAACAAAAAGAATTTACGACATCACATAATATACGAACATATGGGTACGGAACAATCATCTTCAGAGGATGATGTTACTAGCGAAAATGATGGTGTACATCAACATAGAAAGAAAAAACAAAAAACTGACAATCAATCGACAACTGTCGCAAAACGACAAGAAAGGAAATGTTTGAGAGTTGCTGGAAAAGCATATAACAATGTCAAAGGAAATAAAGTAAAGGGAAGAGAAAGAAAAGATGACATGTGTTGTTCCGTGAAATTCCCTTTTAAATGCAGCCAAACATTTTCAGCTAGCCAGAAGGATGACTGTTTCTTTGCATTTTGGAAAATGGGCGAAGATGATAAGAGCCAGGACAGACAACGACAATATATTGCCAGTCACATTGAAGAAGTTGAACCACAAAGAAGACGTACAAATACACCTTCACGCAAAAAACGCAGCCTCCAATATTACTTAGAAAAAGACTCTGAGCGTGTGCGCGTTTGTCGTTCATTCTTTTTGGCAGTATGCGATATTACAGAAAAGTATGTTAGGGTATGTCTCACCAAAAAAAATGACGCAGATGTTGTTTCAGCAGACAGAAGGGGTAAAAAACAAGCAAAAAACAAAACTCCTTCTTGGATAGAACAACATGCCTAAAGTAGAATCCCATTACTGTAGGCAGTCAAGTAATAAGCTTTATCTGTCTTCACAGCTAAATTTGGAAAAATTGTACTCTCTTTATTTGGAAAAATGCCAAGAAGACAACTTAAAGGTAGCAGAAGAGAATAAACAGCTGGGTCCTGAAAACAAAAAAAGTCTTATAGAACCTGTATGTAAAGCAACCTATAAAACCTATTTTTATTCTTATGGCAATCTTAGCTTCCACAAGCCCAAAAAAGACCAATGTACCAGCTGAAACCGCTATGAAGGCTTGAGCGTAGAAGACCAACATTCTGAAAAAGAGGAACACGATAGACACTTAAAGAATAAGTTAAGGGCACGTGAGTTAAAAGAGGAGAAAATAAATGAAAGAAAGGGTAGTAATGGAAAGCAAATAGTAATGAACTTTGATTTGCAAGCTGTTTTGGAATGCCCCAAGGGTCAAGTGTCATCCACTTTTTATAAACGAAAATTGGCAGTTTATAATTTAACTGTATTTGATCTAATTACTAAAGAAGGGACATGCAACGTTTGGAATGAAACCGAAGGTAAGAGAGGATCTACAGAAATCGGTACGTGCATTTTCAACTATATCAACGACCACCCAAATGCAGAAGAAGTTTTTATGATGAGTGATAGCTGTGGAGGTCAAAATTTAAATCAGAATTTTTCAACTGCTCTTCTGCATGCTGTAAGGCTGACAAATTGTAAAATCATTGATCATGTGTTTTATGAACCAGGACATTCACAGCAAGAGGGAGATTCTATGCATTCTACAATCGAGAGAGCAGCTAGAAATATACCAGTTAATACACCAACTGAATGGAGGTTTCTTTGCCAACTGGCGAGAAAGACACCAAAACCATACAAAGTTATAACACTACATCATGACTCTTTTATTGACTGGACTTCACTTGCAAATCACAACAAAGACACAGCAAGATATCAAACTGTGGTGACAGGTGATGTTGTCGAATGGCGCAAAATAAAATGGTTCCGATACACAAAACAAACCCCAAATTCTATTTTCTTCAAGTATGAATATGACGATACAGACTTTCAAGAGATAAAAATCAAGAAAAGTGTTGGCAGACCACAACATCTGAGTGCTGAAGATCTACCAAAAGCCTACAAAAATAGACTGCCAATCTCATGGGTCAAATACAACGACTTAATGGATCTCTGTAAAACAAGAGTAATTCCAGCTGAGCACCAAAGGTTCTATGCAGAACTCCCTCACCAAGATAAGACTAAACCTCTTACAAAGGAAGGAAACAAGAAACTCTGTGATCAAACAAAAAATAGGGTTAAGAAAACAGGACAAAAATCATTATAGGATTCACAGAGAGTTCCATAAAAACAGTACATTAGGACAAAGAGTAACTAATATTTTGAAGACAACAATAATTTGCAATCTTGTTGGGTATTATTTATATTGCTGAAGTGTCTGTTTTTACGTTTAAGGTATTGTTTTCTCACAAGAAGAAGTTACTGAGTGTGTTATAAACATTTTTTTCAAAACAGTTGATCTCTGTGTGTTTATTATGTTCTATGTATGTAATCTGTAACATTTTTTTTCATTATTTAATTACATAATAGGTATTTCTATAATTAAATGTGTTTAATGAATATTCTAAACATAGCCTAACTAAATAAATTCTATTATTTTTTACTTTCCTTTGCATGTGTAAATGGCAAACATCCTACTTGATTCTATATTTCTGTCATGTAAAAAAGGCGAATAGACAGCCATCAATTAAAAAAAAAAATCCCCAAAAATGTACAAATAACATTTTTTCGTTTATATGTCATTGTTGAGGTTCTTATAAGTATACATAATACAATGTAGTAGTTTTTAGGCGTCCTAAACTTAAAATTCTAATTTTAATGAACGTTGAAACATTTAAAACTGCTCTCCTGAAAAATAATGATTTGGTTGATTCGCCTTTTTTCCATAACACCGACGATGTATGCTAATTTATAAAACAATTTATTTTGCCTTATAATTATTGTATATTTTAATTGTTATGTGGGTATTAGTAATATAGTAACACCCATAACAAAATCGCACCTGTTCGTACAAAAAATGTTAAATTACAGAAATGTCTCAAAAATCTCATTTCTTTGCTGTTGCATAGGTATTTAGTATATGTAAGGTTACAAAAAAAAGTACACATGTAAAAATAAACTACATATTTTATATTTTTCCTCCAACAGGCAATTATTTTGGAAATGACCCATATAACAGAATTTTCTCTATAACTGACTTCTACTGTACTATCATTTCAAAAGTTATAATTACAGTAAACATAGTTTTGTTTACCGGACTTTCGTATACCCAACCTTCCGTATTATCTTACGCACCATAACAGAAATAGGTAATTGTGTCAACTGGCAAGACAAACTTAGTTGTTAGCATATGAGGATTCTATTTTTTATTACTCCTGACCAATATCATTTGTTTATTTGCAAAACAGGACATAGTTTGACATTTAACTGATTTTTTCTTAACATATCCAATGTTCTGACAGTTTGTTTATGTCAGATAAGCATTACTTTACTCTATTACAAAATACTGGATATTGATCTACTGAAACATTTTGCAGGTCGCAATGACATCGCTAACACAGATTGTTTTGCCACTATTGATCTAGAATGGTATAAAATATGCACCAAATAAAAATAATGGTTAAATTAAACACCTTCAGAAACCATAAGAACATTCCTACAGAGGTCTGTCACATATTGGCTGTCATAATTCTGTGACAAGTAGTATAGAATATTCTGACGCCAGCCACCTAAAATAAATAGCTGCTGGTTCAGAATAGGTTTCTTCGTCAACTTTGGTTGCTAGAAAATAATAAGATTTTGCAGCAAACTCAAATTCAAATAATGAAATGCTATTAAGCTTAAGAGCCTGAGTATAACACAGCATTATTTTCATTTTATTCCCTTAGAAAATATTAAGTAAATTCCTGGCAAAACTTACAGAAATACCTGACAGTTGACAAGTAACTATATGATTAAAAAAAACTCCAGAATTTTCACAAATTTCTCTGACAACCATGTTTCAGTGACTATTCCAGACCTCTGTTTTCCAGGTCGCGGACACCCTGCTTAAGTATAGAACAATTTAGTAGCATAAAAAAAATTATATATACTGTACATGTATTACATAACAGTGAAATAAAATCCATTTGCTCATTATTACTTTTCGAAACAAAAAAAATTTAGTAGGTAGGTGAATTTTTTGGCGAAGTAACTCTGATAGTGCTTAATTTGTATCTGGTATCGCAATGTAAATAAGAGCGATGGGTGATATTTTACTATTCAATCCCAGTATGTAGGTACCAAATTGTAAAATAAAATCCATCTGCTTTTAATTACTTTGCGATACCAAGAACTGTAAAATATAATGAGTGAATTTTAAGGATGATAAAATCGGTGAAATAAATCATGTGTAACTGGTGTTGGAAAGTAACAAAGAGCAGATGGGTTTTATTTTACTAGTCGATTCCAGTACAATGTCATTGAATAGAAATTGGGTTTACTTTGCAATCTCAAGAGAACATTGCCATTTTTGTGTGTCCTCGCCCCAAACACCCACATTCCAGAGGATCCCCATAGTGTGTTGAGGTAAAATGGAATGTTGGTTAGCGTGATGTCATCAATGCCTTGTTAATTTCCTCATTACTTGTTTATTTTTATGGTGATTGGAAAACAAAAAAATTCCAAAATGTCATGTGTTTGTTTGTAAAAACAGATATTCATTTAGATACGTACCCTAATACTCGTAAAAATTACTACTAACCGTGTACCAGCCAAACTATCGATTTTAGAAGCATAGCTTACTGGTGGAAAATGTTTCTACGGGCATTAGAAGCAGTCCTACGCACAAAAAAATTTTAAGATAGGTAATACCTTACCTAAATGGACCTAATCTAAACTAGAAACATTTTTCATTAATACGCTACAAATCAATAGTTTGGCAGGTACACAATGAGTAGTGATTCTTGATATTTACCATCCATTGCACTGTAGCTAGATGCTGAACAACAAAAGGTACCTAAAATATTATTGATTGATTCAAATGCACAGGTTAAAGAGCTTATATTACAGACTAGTAACGGATTATAATAAACAAGAATGCAAATTAAAACACTTCTGGGAATTACATTGCATTAATAACTCAAATGGCAAGAATTGTAATTAAAAAAAAGCAGATATATTTTGAATAAAGTATGCTAAACATGAAAATAAAGTCCCACTTTGCCATGTTTTCTGTACTCTAATGACAGTTAAGTTCAGACTCTGGGACACATCATTCGTACGGCCAATTACCTACAGTTGGTTTTCACACTGAGCTATAATTTAAAACTCTTATGAAACATTATAACAGGCCATTTTTGCCATTCATAGCGATTAAATAGAATGTAAATATAATAAGTTAGGTTAGAATAGTCATAGGCAATACGCTGAAATTTCATTGTAAACATGACTGTTTGTTTCATGTTACTTAACTGGGCTACCATAGTTTGTCTGATGTTAATATTTATTTTAATTTTAAATATGAGCGAAAGGTGCAGGGTTTGAGAGGAGTTTTGTACTGTGTCAAGGCCAGTTAACTCTTTAACGCAGCAGGAAGAGAAAGTAAAAAAAAAATGGGCTGAATAACTAGCCTGAGACCTTGATCTAGTGTGGGAGACAGAATTCACAGGCTGTTAAGTAGGTCAGCACTGGGGCATGGCTTCAGCTATCCCCTGTAGTGCAATTTAATATTAACTTTATTATTAATTACCATAAAGGATTCATAGTTTTATACAAGTTTGAGTACATGTTAAGCATTAAACTGTCCTAATTTTTAAAAGAACTACTAAATAAATACAGAGGAAAGGCTGGGTTTAGTTTTGTCAGCCGTCCACCAAGACTACTATTGGTTGGGAGTGTAAGGGGGTATAATTTCAGAGAGAGAACCGCAAGAGCATGTGTTAAGAGAGCTGGAGGGACACTCTCGTTTTTACGAGGTGCGGATGGGCCCTGGATTTCACCACTGGTGTTTGTGGGAGTCCGCTAATTTAATAAGACTCTAGTAGTGGCTGTCACAAAGTGTGGTCAAACCTCGGGGCTGCCGCAAGCATTCGCGGGAGTCCGTATATTTGATTAAGATTTACTTTCTTCGTGGTCGTCACCAATGGTGGATGCTGACACAAAAATGTATGTTGTTCAGTGTACGTTATTTAATTTGTCCGGCTTCTATTGCAAATAAAATACGTAAAATGAGTTTTATAATGGGCATTAAAGATGTGTAACATCGGTTCAACATGCATACAACGAGGATTTAATGTGTACGTACTAGTGCATTAGTGCAAAATGCTAAAATACGAATTTACGTCAGTAAATATATTCAGCGCCTTAAATTTGTGGTAGAATTAGTTCAAACTGTGTGTGTTATTGTGTATAAACTATTTTTAAGTTTATTCGTAATATTTTGTGTAGGCTACTTGTAACAATTTCCAAGATCTGTACATCCCTTTACCACTATATAATGTAATGCACGTGTATTTATTGCAGGCAGCTATTTATATCAGTTACATTTAACCGAAATTAATTGTAAATAGTACATTTCAGCTATTTATTACTGTTAACGTACATGTTTTACCCCACAATTTCCTTGATTTTAATAGTCCTCCCCACTATAGAGTTTTTATAAAGTAGGCTTTTTCGATAGTCGTGCATGTTTTTTCTTGTTATTTTTTACGTAAAATGAATCGTAAATAGTGTGCTTTATGTACTTATAATTATTTTACGTATTTTTACCCCACAATTTCCCTGATCTCCAAAACTCTCCCCACTATCAAGTTTTTATAAAGTAAGCTTTTCCAGTAGTCGTGCATGTTTTTTCTTCTTATATTTACGTAAAATTAATCGTAATTAGTGTATTTAAAGTAATAAATATTATTCTTTTACAAAAATTTTTACCCCACAATTTCCTTGATCTTCATAGCACTCCCTACTATCGAATTGGTAGAATGTAGGCATAATTGTTATTCGTGACTACTAAATTACTGTAATTATTCAATGTAATTAATCACAATTACTACATTTCTGCAGTTTTTTTGTTAGTTTTCACATGAGTAGTTACTCTTTGATACCTATTTACTGTCTACCCCTCTGAATTTTCTCACTGTTGCCACCTTTACCCTATTAAGTTCCTTTAGTTAATTTGCAGGCCAAATTTCCCCATCCACCCTCCTCATTCATCACCCTATACAACCTGATTAGCCTTTCCACCCTACCCCTGTCCCTCAATGGTCTACTACATATAAATTAAATTTACTAACCTGGGGATCCTCTACCAGAGATTTCTTTAGAAATTTGCATTTTGTGTTGTGATTCGCTTAAAAACGCAAGGAGGCCATCCCTGAATTCCTGAAATGTAATTCTTTTACTAGGATTGGTGAACTTGCTACCAACAATATATTCCTTCAACTCTTGGCCATGATCATCAAGCTGTAATTTTTCACATAACTGCTGCAATCCACTGCAGTCTAGACTTCCCTTGTGATCTTGGTCACAACTTTCAAACTCGGCAAGAAGCTGTTTCTCGTATGGGTCCAAGTCTTGCTCCTCCATTGCATTGCAAACTTCCTCTGATTTCCTAAAATACACAGCAATAACTAAATACAACATATCTTTATAATGCACGAAAATTTAAGGGTGCCCTATCAATTATTTTATTAGAAACACAAAGTGGTAAATACTCACAATAGAGACTGTCTTCATATAACATACAACACAGTTTATTATTAATTGCAAACACGCTTAAACTCAGTTATTAAAATTGTAAACATATTATAATTCTTTGCATTGAACAGCTGTGCAATAAACCGCAACCAGAGTCAGAATAGGCAACTGTAAATAAATAAACTTCCCATTTTAAAATGTGTACGCCCCTTTCCGATACTCGCAGATTCCACTGAAATCACTGATGCCACGCAGTTTAGCAAAAGTGGCCTATTCCTATTTTTAGTTTTATGCCAGAATTTCAGGTATCCTATGTCTTTCAAGCATATGTTTGCCACTCAGTTTACAGTAGATACCTAATTTTTTATCTATTTATTTTTTTTGTGTAGCTGCGTAGTAAGTAAACTGTATTCATTTTTAAAGTCACTAGTATTTTATAAATTTACTTAAGTTAGGAGAGGGTTTCCCCCTCCTATTTTGATATTTTTTCTTATTTTACTTGTTTTGTGTTATTTCAGTTTCTCTTCTTGTGAATCCTCTGTACTGATCTTGTCTGTATATTAGTTTTTCTTATTGGCATGTATTAATTCCGCCTGTCTGTACTCTCCTCGCCTCATCATGTTAATCTTACTGTAAAAGGTCCTCGCTCTTGAGCTCTGCTCCAGAGGATCAATAAACAATACTGAAAGAGTATGTTTCCTGTAGTTATAACGATGTGAAAATAAATAAAATAAAAAAAAACTGAAACCACTTAACCACTTATTTAGCGTTCCTTTATTACATGACACAAAGTTGTTTGTACAATAGTCTACCCCCTTCCATCCCGGCACCAAATTTGGCTAGAATATATTTATTTTCCTATCATCTTTGGTATTTTCAGCACGCTTTACTTTGTTATGGTTGCGTTGCTTTGTTGGCTTGTATAATCTATGATGCTGTAGTCGTGTTGTGTATACATAACCTAAATAATATAAATTTATTTATAAAAAAACTAACTATACG
Source organism: Medauroidea extradentata (assembly GCA_003012365.1). Classification (NCBI taxonomy): domain Eukaryota; kingdom Metazoa; phylum Arthropoda; class Insecta; order Phasmatodea; family Phasmatidae; genus Medauroidea; species Medauroidea extradentata. Next base: position 39,223 of record PNEQ01001306.1, read on the forward strand.
GAATGTTTGGTGTACTGTTATGAGAGAAGTATACAAGTAAAATGTTTTTATGGAAAACATAAGAGAGTGAGAGAACTATCGGAAGCGTTTAGAAATGGCAGATGATGATGATACAGGTCGTAAGGTAGGCTCTACTTATAATATAACAATAATAGTCTTATTGGGCAAGCATCCAAACACCCCTACAACATCATCTCCAAAGCCTTCCTAAACTGCCTCACACTCCCGAACGACACCACCTCCTCCCGCAACAATCAGTACGGTAATAATAATAACCTCATACAGTTGGGCTTTCGCCCGGTGGCAAGCTCACATACCCCACTCTCCCTCCAGACCTCTCGTGAACAAACCAACCCTGTCAACCCTCACCAGCTTCTCTGTAAGCACATTCCACTCCCTCGCCGACCTCACCATCTTTAACTGCTTACCCTTCTCCGTCCTCCTCCACACCCTCCGGTTCTTAAGACTGTTATTCCCTCTCCCTTCACCACTCTGAACAACCTAACAAGCCTCTCCACCCTTTACGAACGCTCTCTGAACTTTGCTTTTCCACCCAAGATTTTCATGTAGAACTACTCCTAGGTACTTAACTTATACTTGGATGCCTCACCTATTTCCTGCCCTTCCCAGCTGTAGACTTCCCTGCTCTTTAGCCTTTTCCTTGTAAACTGCACAAGTTTAGTTTTTCTAACATTTATCTTCATTTTGTTTTCAAGTGTCCATAGCCGTATCTGCTCAATATCTTCCCATAACTTGTTATTGCATCCTACCACTGAATAAAGCCCACAATCATCAGCGAATAATCTTTTTCTGCTGGTAACCTCCAAACCTATGTCATTAACCATTATGGTAAACAATATCGGACCTAACACACTTCCCTGTGGCACCCCTGAAGAGAACTTTTTCTCAATTGATACAGTACCCCCCATTTTCACTCTCTGAACCCTTCCCTTGAGGAAATATCCACCCTACCAACCTCTTGTTTTCTAATAAGTCATCCACGTTTTGCATAAGTTTCCCGTGAGACACCTTGAAAATGCCTTTTCAAAGTTAATAAAACAGGCATTCACTTGTTTTCCCTCATGAACAGCTTTCACTGGGTCCTCCAACAGACCAGCTAACTAAGTCTCACATGAATATCCTTCTCTTAAGCCATGTTGGTATTCCATCAGCCAGTTATTTTCATTCATCACCTTAACTATGTCCTGTGCTACCAATCATTCCGTCACCTTCCCAATGTTCGATGTAAGACTCACCGGCCTGTAGTTGCTGGGGTGCGTCCTATCCTCCCACTGCTTGTTTACTGGGACCCCAGTGCCTCCTTCCATTCTAGTGAGAGCTTGCTTTATTCCAATGACCTGTCAAACAGAACTTTGAGATACCTATTTACTAAACTCCTTTACAGCAACCTTTAATTCCCCATTTTCAATACAGTCTGGTCCCACTGCTTTGCTACCATACTTACCAACCTTCTGATGATCCTGGCTATGTCCTTCTCTTATATTCTAAATTGATCATCCCCTTTCCTATCCCCCTTATCACATCATGTGTGCCTACTAGCTGACCCGGCATGCGTTGCAATGCCCATAAAATATTTTGGGCACCCTGTTCTGCCCATTTACGCTGGTGTTTTTTCATCCCCTGTATTTTTTTTTTTTTTCCATTGCTGGCGCATGTAGAACTCTGAGCTCTCCAAACTTTTTTCCTTACCGGTACTTCATTTTGTGAATATCCCGTTTCTTCCTGATATGGCTTCGTCCCTCCGAACACCAAAGTGAACATTTTTGGCAGATACCTTCGCTGGTGCAGGCACAACTTACCAAAGTTTTTTTTTTTTGTTTTCGTTTTAAGGTTTTTCGTACTCTGTTTTGCCCCTCTAAGTTAAACCGTTTTAACCCCCCTTCTCCACTCCATGCCAAAATGTATTTTCTTGGCAAAAACGTTTGGTGCACACACACTTCCCCAAAGATTTTTTTAAAATTTAATTTTTGAGTACCAATTCTTAACCCTCCACCCTGTTTTTGCCAACTCCCCCTAATTTTTTTTTTTGTAGTAAACCCTATGGGTACGTGCTTTACTCCCCAATATTTCATCGCAATTGGATGCTCTGCTCTCATCCACACCCATGAATTTCCTCATTGGGGTTTCCTTTCTCCGTCAGCCGTCTTCGTCAGCTGACAACCCAACCTCCCTCTCCATTTAGTTACTACCCTGTTCATTATTATCATTCTTTCTGCTCTCCTTATGTCTTTCAAACGACTTGATCATCAGTAAAGCCCTCAAGTTCTTTTTCACCTCCCTTTGCCTTCTTCATTTAATCCATTCAACCCACCTCACCCTCCTTTGTACCTTCTCCAACTCCTGCACATCCACCTTCTCATATGGATTCCTTTCTGCTGCCACATGTCTAACATTGTCAGTGCCATCGTATTATCGTGTATGTCTTTTTGTTCTCCTCACTGCTGACTTCCGTCAGTACAGTTCCCAGCTTACCCAACACCCTCCTTTTTGTAACCATTATCTCTACTTTTTTCCACCTAAGGTCATCTTACAACACCATTCCTAGGTACTTACACTCTGCTGCCTCTGTTATCTTTTGTCCATCCCATATATCCCTGCTGACTACTCTGTTTCTTGTAAACTTTACTCGGTTAGTATTACATACTTACAATTATCTTTATTCTGTTCTCAGTAGTCTTTGTCCGTAGCCTGTCAACGTCCGTCTGCTAGTTGTTCCGTGTACAGCACACAATCACAAAATAAACAAGCAGTAACAGAAGTGACAAGACATGATTTTTATCATACTCACTTTCACTTCAGAGTGTCATGGTGTTGGAGTTTGTAGAAATTTGGTTAGACTGCAGTGTAGTGTGATATATTTTATTATCTGGAAGGAAATTGACACGTAAGTAACGTCACATTTTACCATTTCTAAACGTATAATTAAGGTGCAAACAAATTTAAGTATTTCTTAAAATATAAGCTGTCGTTTGAACCAATATCTCAAATTCCACATGGCTTTGTTTACTTTCCTGTACGCCCCGAGAGCTGGTACAATAACAGTAGTTTAAAAGCTCAATTATGTTGCTTCTAGTAGAGTTAGTTATTGCCTCATGTTGAGCCTCTAATCATCATGTTTATTATTTTTAAATACTTAGTAAATATGTAAACTAAGTAAATATGTAAACTAAGTACAGTATTTAAAGCAATACAAGTAGTTAAATAAATGAGGGTCTGAAATCCACGTGGAATTGTTTATATTCCTGTATCCCCCAAGAGTTGGTACAATAGCAACAATGTAAAATCCTTACTTGTCACTTCTGTTACTACTTATTTATCGACTTATCGTGTGACACAATCATCAGCAACACTTTTATTTTGCTAACAGTTCCCAAACCCTTATCATTAGCCATGATTGCAAACAAAAAAGGACCCAACACACTTCTTTGCGGCACTCCTGACGGAACCTCTCCTTCCTCCACATTCACCCTTAGGCTCCAACCCCTAAGGAAATCCTGGATCCAGTCAACTACCCTCTTGTGATCTAGCAGTCCATCCAACTCCTTCATCAAGAAAGCAATTTTTCAAATCTGTTAGTAGGCATCCACCTGATTTTCCTCATCAACTTCTGAAACTCTGCCAAATGAGTCTCAAATGAGTACACTTTTCTAAAACAGTGTTGATATGGTACTCCTGTAGCAAATTCCCGTCTTTCATGACATTTACCACGTATTTTAGGCTACTGCTGATTGCTCCACCACCTTCCCTGTAGTTGATGTGAGATTCACTGGCCTGCAACTGCCTGGCTTCTCTCTAGCGTCACCCTGCCTATATACGGAGACCACCAACACCTCCTTCCATCTTTGCGTCTAGTGACCTAACAAACAACGTCTCTAGATATTTGTAACCAACTTTTTTCCACCAAACTTGAGCATTCCATTTCCTATTCCATCTGGCCTCACTGTCTTATTGTTCTTCAATTTATTAATCACTCTTTCTAAGCCTATATGTATTCTGAGTGATTTGGCACAACGTTACACGTATTCACATTTAGGAAGACCTGTATTTGATTCCCAACTCCGGCCATCCTGTTTTTTTTTTTTTTTTTTTTTTTTTTTTTTTTTTTATTTATTTATTATCGCTCCAGGCGAATGCTGGGATGGTTCCTTAACAAAGGCCATGACCGACTTCTCTTCCATCTCGACTGACATTGCACCAAAAGTTTTGTGTCTCCGTCTTTGATGAGCTCGCTGTTGAAGAAACATAAAGTCCACTTACATTACCTTATATGCATGTATCACTATTCCTCACTTGAAACATTCTATGAAGCTACTTGTTCCCAACAGGTACCTGTTACAATTATTGTCATTTGCCTCGCACACTGACTACTATTGAGCCTGCCACACTTCATCCTCTTTCCTGTCATCTGTGGTAGTCCAGCCAACTGTACCTCTCAATGGCGGGATCCCTTCTCCTCCACCTCTCATCTCCTGAAGATACCCAATTTTCCTCATTCATAGTCTGTTTAGTTATTTTTTTTAAACTCACTGCCTCTTTCATCAATTCCCTTACTCCTGGCATTCAATTTTAATACTGTACTAATAATAATAGTGGTGGCGGTGGGGTTGTGGGTGTTGGTGGTAAATAGCGCTTAGAGATATACTCGTTCTAAAGGTATACGTCATGAACATTTCTGTTAGCTGACTGGTTTTTATCGAAACACTCAAGTTTTTCTCACCCTTCCATTTTGTTGATTTTCCCTCGTCTGCCTTTTAACTTTCACAGGATATTTCAGCAACCAGTTGTCAGATAGCCACCACAATGTTGTCGTTACACCGTTTACATGTGTTACATAAAATAATGAGCGAGTGAGCTGCATTCACTACTCGTCACCAGAAATTTGTATGTTAATGTAACTGTTTCAAGTAATAAAAAGTGAGATGAGAGGGTTTTACATCTCTTTAACAGTGAGGTCATATGAGCTGATAATAATGAAGTGAGTTGTGGGGACAACACATCATCCATGCCTGAGCCAGAATTCGAACTCAGGATCCCTTTCGCTGTAGACCACCGCCTAACGGACTCCTATACTAAGGCCGGCTTCAAGTAATTAAATAAATAATTTTAGTGAAATAGCATACATTTTTTTAAATTAAAAATTTGTGTCTGTCCATGGCATAAACAGAGTCTTAATCGCCTGCCATGGAAATTTGCAACTTAAATATTTTACGAAATTAAATGTTAGAAAATTATTACTTTGTACTACAAACAAAATTTCCTGGTTGTAAGCAAAGCAATTATGGCTGTAATTGTTTTTTAAAATGTGTCTAAAAAATTTAGCTAAACATTGTGTATAATGAGTAGCTTAAATATAAACTAGGCCTACTAACATTATTTTCAAATCCAAAATATTTAATTGTATGTGCCACAATTGGTATAAAACTTATTTTCAAGATTTACAGCATCCTTTGTTACAAGGTTTTCCAATAAGGAAAAGCATGACTGAGTTAACGATGATCAATGTGCAATCTGTTAATTAGACTTCAAAGGAAAGGCAACAACAATTATTGTAGCATGCATTAAAGGCAAGAACATCACAGACATGACAGTGACATTCTTACCATCTTCATTTTTGATAGAACTCTAGTTAGATTTTCAATCTGGTTATTCTGATTATCATGATTTTCTGATATCACTTCGGGGAGATCCAGAATGGTTCTTGACTATTGATCAAGCCACTTTCTTCCTGTTTCAGACACTCTAAGGTACTATGACTCCAATTTGAATGAGAACTTCTGTACTAGAAGAGCCCCACATGTTAGAAAATATCTTCGATAGGCTTTGCTGTGTTTTCTTGTGCTTTCGTGATACCGGTAGATCATGCATATTTTGAAGGGTTTTGGGGGGGGGGGGGGATTGTCAAAGTTGTTTGCTATACTACATTTCTGCAGAATTTTTTTCTCACAAATCAGTTTTGATTAAGAATGCTGTCAGACTAGGTCGCTACATGGAAGATGTAGAGACTGAGGCTGTATTCAAAAACTTCTCCCTGAGCCTTACAAGTGTCTGGTTATGAATGTTGTTTAAGAATTGTTACATGTTCTGCTACATTTTCCAGTACTGTTTTAGTGTATTCTGGCTACAATAAGAACATTGATAATTAGTTTTATTTGTTACATTTGTTTTACACAGAATATTCAGAGAGTTGCCTTAAGACCTTTTTTTATCAATCCATAAAAATTTATGATCACCATTTGTCACAGTCAGGCAAGTCACCAATGGGAAGACTGTATGACGTAAGTTATGTGAAGAGGCAACCAATAAGGTAGGCTGTGGATGAGCAAGAGGCAGCCATATTACTGGTACGTTCCAAAGTCACAATGGCACAAAATAACAGCAGATGGGCAGAACTTTGGTTAGGATTGGCAGACACCTGTGTCATCATATGCAAACCACAAGGATGCAAATACTTTGTAGTTGATTTCATATTAATTTTGGGTAGAGAAAATATGACATGTACTGTATCGAGTGTTTCCATAGAATCACTTGCACACATTTCCTGTTGTAACTTTTTTATGCCGAAGTTTTATTGTGCTGTAAATTAGTATTTGTCACCTCTCATTGCATCCATATTGACCCAAGCTGTAATTATGAGTACCTACTGGTAACATGCAGTTACTTAACTACGTACAACTTGTTGAAACACAAATTATCTTCACAATTTGTTGTTTGTTTTCAGACCTTCATGCTATTTGGACGGGATTTGTCGCAAATCCCGTGTTTCAGAGACTCCTACCTCTACGGCATATCTGGTGGTATAGGTGCTGGGTTGTTGTACTTCATGTTTACGAGTAAAATCAGAATGTCTACCCATGTTGCATATGGATCTTTTATGGGAATTACTCTTTCATACTGGTAAGTTATCTATAAAAGACTCGAAATAGAGAAAATTATATTTTTAATGTAGTAGTTAATTTATATAATTTAAATTAATTAACACCATTACATTCTAACCTACTTTGGCCATGCTCATTTGCATGTCTCTTAACACCACCAATGGACACCCAGAAATGTGATGCCACAACAGAGATGTCTCATCGTGCAGATTCAGAAAGGCGACACCAGAGTGCAGTTAATTCTCATGGTGTTTTCATATTTTTGATCTTCTTTTATTTTGTTTTATATATATTTTACGATGATTTGGAGACTGACAATAAATAAATAGATTAATAAAAATTAATTCACAATTTTTTTTTAAAAGCAGTTTAAAAATTTTTTAAAACTTATTTGTGTTTCTTTTGGTTTAAATATTATTTTATTGTTTGAATAATTATCTCGTTACCTTAAATGTTCTCTGCTGATATTATGAATATGAATGTTTATGTTTACGAGCTAATTTTGGCAGCCTTTTATGTATTGATAATTCTTCTTCTTTAACTTAACGAAGGACATAGGATGAAGGGACAAATTTATAAGTATTGGCCATATACTTGAGACAAGACGAAACATGGGACGAAGAAATAACGAGGGACATGAGGGACAATGTTACGTGATCATTTTAGCCAATCGGCACACATTGTCCAATGGACACAGCATGGGACAACTCAATTGTAGCACTGCCTTTATGAGTACAAAATGCACCAGGATGCAAAATCCTTGTCAGTATTAAGTAGGCCTACATTAAAGGTGTTCAAGTGAGGAAAAACCATAATTTTTTTTATTTATGTTTAATACTAGTTTTGTAGGGGCTGCGATGGTCGAGGGGTTAGACCTCTCGCCTTCCACCAAGGGGATCCGAGTTTGATTTCCGGCGGGGTCGGTGAGAATGCTACCGGACGGTGCCGTTGGTCTGCAGGTTTTCTTGGGGATCTCCCGTCTTTCCAGCCGCCTCATTCCGGCGCTGCTCTATTCTCACTTCGTGTCACCCTCACCAGCGCTGAAGACTTCTATGTTAAGCGATGACCAAAATCTCTCACTCTCTCACTTAATAGTTTTGTACTTGGGAATATATTTTCTGGTTACAAAAAAAAATCAACTCAACCAGATTTTCTTACGTCGCACCATGTGTGTGTGATATATGCTTTGCTAGATTTCAGTCAAAAGAAATAATTCAGTTTCTCTTAGCTCTGCTATAGCGATTATTTCCTCTTCGTGCACCAGGAGCAAGTAACAGTTGTCCGGAAATTTCCTAGACAGAAACAGGTTGTCCTGTAACTGAGTATAGATATTATGGTGGATGATATATGTTTGCAGATGAGTGTTTTGATGCAATTAACATTAAATTGATAGCAGTAATTTAAGTTACGTAGTAAAATTGCTAAGTAATAATGTATAGCAGAGGTGTCTCTACACGTTAAGATGGGGAATCACTAGCGGAGTTGGAATACTGGTTTTTCGTATTGTATGGTTGTTTAGAAAAACATATTTATGTAAAATGTAACATTGTTGCACTCTATTAAATTACATTACTTTGCTATAAACCGATAAATGCATGTCATCTGTTCAATATTGATGTCATAGTCACATGTTAGTTTTAAATTGTGAAAATTTTAGTCATTGTGAAATGTGCATGCAAAAATTGGTCACTAATTCCCGAAAGCATGTGTATAATATTAAAGCTCTGTGATAATATATTTTTAGTAATTTAAATTAGAATATTAGTCTGGATGTTCCAATACCGATAACCAAGTAACAGTAAAATCAGCGCTATTGGCTGTTTACCAATGTTAGTATTTTCTTCAGTTTTTACAGATAGTTATAATGATATTGTACCGTAGATCTTATTCACAAGCATATTTTGTACTCCAGCACATAATTGCACCGATCATGTTATTGTTTCATGGTATTATGAGATAAATATAAACAGCATAACTTCCATGGTAGTTATTTTGAATGAGTCTGCGTAAACGAGAATGGCCGTTGAGCTGCGGTGTAGACTGCTGTTTGACTGTCTGTATACTGCACTTGGTGGTGGCGGGCGAGTTGAGCTATTTTTTTTTAGAATCCCTGGCTTGGGTCATGTGTTGAAGTGAAGGGAATAAGATAATAAGATTCCTTGCCCCCCCTCCCCATCCTAAATGTATGACCGGCTAGAGGAGGAAACAAATGAAAAGAGGGAGAAACTGCAAGAAAGAGTGTATATTACCCTCCTTACGTGACTACACATTGTTGTTGTTGCCAATCATCCCTTTAAGTCGGTGAGGTTAAGGCTCCTTCCACTGGGAAAATTTCTATCTTAAAGTGCAGATGGAGGCTATTTAAGCAGTTTTTGTACATAAACCTTTGGATGTACTTATGAGAGTAGTTTTTAGTAGGTGACTAATTGGGGTGTGGTCGGGACCTGACATTTTTGGGACCTATGTTCTGTATCATTTTTCTTCCTTCACTTTCTAGTTTCTCGTCACCCTTTTTCTTCCCTTTTCATCAGGTCCCGTCATATCTTCCTTCTCTCTTTAATCATCTGCGGCCAGGCCTTGTTCTTCTTCCTAACAGGGTCTATTCTCGCACATGAGTGCTGCCTCGTAATTGTGTGAGCCTACAGAGTGTCATTGTTAGTGACAGTCTCATGAACCCTTCTTGCTGGCCCAGCAGGAAACTCTAGGTGCCGAGTCCGTATTCATGTACATATACACCCATGTAGCACCACATGATGCCATCTTAGTGGGAGGGGTTGCCACGGCCACTCTGCCCATGCACCTAAACATGCTAAGACGACATGTTACCACTGTACAAAGGAGGCAGGTGTAAGAAACTACAAGTCCCTTGAAATGGCACCGCGGGTATTCTCTGTAGTGGGGAACCTGGAATTTTTTCCCAGGTAGATGAGTAAAGCTAGCCTCGTTCAGGATGTATGACTTGTCTATGACTTGTCCGTGGTTTGCCCTAGCGTACACTTCAGTGTGTTACTGGGGCTGTAATTTGCAGTGAATAGCTGCGAAGAGTAGCTTCTCCCAGAGCAGTGCTAACTATTTTGAGAGTGGGGGGGGGTGAAGGAATATGTTTTTCACTTGAACATTACCCTTATTAATAGAGGAGGTCCATGGGCCTTCCCCTGGGAAAATGTTGGTTTTAAGTAGTGATGCACCGATTACGATTACGATTAATCGATACCGCGATTATTTTGGAAAATCCGATTAATCGTAATCGGCGATTGTTAACATTTAAATAAAACCGATTAGAATTTTCAATAATCTACGTTTAATTTTTAAAATTAGGTACTTATTTCAATAATAGCGAAAAACTAATCATACAAACACACTGAAATATATTTTATTTTACCTTATAATTGCGGCTAAC